>CAUYLG010011705.1:0-64794 GCA_963573385.1 Cacajao melanocephalus | reverse complement strand
CAGTCTGAATTCCATAGGCTACATTCCTAGTTAAATGCAGTCTTGGATGTTCTTCCATGTATGCTATACATAGATTTTAATTTGCATGGGCATGATCTCAGCTCAACACAACCTCTACCTCCTGGGTTCAAGCGATTCTCCTGCCTCAGCCTCCTGAGTAGCTGGTATTACAGGCATGCACCACCACACCTGGCTAATTTTGTATTTTTAGTAGAGACGGGGTTTCTCCACGTTGATCAGGCTGGTCTCGAACTCCTGACCTCAGGTGATCCTCCCACCTTGGCCTCCCAGAGTGCTGGGATTATAGGCATGAGCCACAACGTGGGTTTGCTGCATTTTAAAAGTATGATTGTTGTTCGATTTTGCCAGCTAATGATTGCTACAGAAAAGTTTGTTCTACAGATACAAAAATGTTCCTAAAAGTTATTCCTTGCTGTTTTTGTGGTTGGCTGATACAGCCATATCTTATTTGCTCCAAATGCCATAACTTCAGCAGATAAGCATTTTTTCCTTGGAATAATATTATCTATCAAGGACTAGGCCAAAGATCAACACTTTCATCATAGCTATGACCAGCAGAGATTTAAATTTTAAATCTGTAATTAATTAGAGATTTTCTTCAAATTGCAGAGCCAGTTGAACATCAAAATTGGAGAGGACCATAAGTACAGCCTCCAATAATTCACAAAAGATTTGTTTGAAAGTACTATGGAAGGCATGTTTGTGATACTTTTTATTTTTATCCTTATTTATTTGAAACAGTTTGAACAGTGTTTGAACCGAGTATTTGAACTCAGGGTTTTTTCCCCCCTTTTTAAAAATAATAAATTTTTTTCCTATAAAAAGATATGTTCACAATTAAAAACTTTCTGTAGTGCAGAAGTATGTAAAATGAAGCAGGTTCTCTACTGTCTCATTCCCATTCAGTAAGGGAATAGGGGTTCCTTGGGTATTTATTTTACAATATCCTTCTATTGGCTATGGCTCTGGGACCATGTTGTAAAATCTGAGGAATAATGACAAAACTGCTGACAAGTTGAATTCATTGACTGGGCAAGGAGCAAAATAACAATTCCTGGGAAGGAACTGGCTGGATACGTATAAAATATTTCTGGCTGGGTGCAGTGGCTCATGGGCATGTAATCCCAGCACTTTGAGAGGCTGAGGCAGGCAGATCGCTTGAGCTCAGGAGTTTTAGACTAGCCGGAGAAACATGGTGAAATCCCTTCTCTACAAAAAATGCAAAAGTTAGGCATGGTGATGTGTACTTGTGTTCTCAGCTACTTGGGAGGGTCAGGTGGGAGGATTGCATTGAGCCCAGGAGGTCAAGGCTGCAGTGAGCTTTTACTGTGCCACTGCACTCCAGCCTGGGTAACAAAGCAAGGCCCTGTCTCAAAAAAAAAAAAGTTCTGTTTCTCTGCTAGTTACACATAACAGCAAATTTTACTCTTCAGAGAATATGCAGAACAAGCAATCAAAGCTCCTGAGATTCCAGAAGAGTTTGAGGCCTCCCCCGTCCTTCTCCACCTATTTATCATCTCTTTCCGTGTAATTCTGAGTATGGTGATCTTTTTTCAGATGTACAGAGCTGAGAAGTAACAAAGGAGGAGATAGCGCTAAGTAGAGCTGATGCTGATAACTGCAGACTAGTAGCTTAAAAACATGCAAGAAAAAAACAAAAACGGATGAGAGGATCAGCATACTGAAAGACAGATATAGACTTCAAAGCCATAGTCTGTACTTCACTTTGTTTTGAGGGCGGGTTAAAGAATATAAAAATCAGTGGTTTGCTATAGGGGACCCTAAACCATTGATAGGTGTTCATTATAAAATTTCTGTTTGTGGCTGGGCATGGTGGCTCACGCCTATAATCCCAGCACTTTGGGAGGCCGAGGCGGGCGGATCACCTGAGGTTGGGAGTTTGAGACCAGCCTGGCCAACATGGCGAAACCCCGTCTCTACTGAAAATACAAAAATTAGCTGGGTGTGGTGGCAGGTGCCTGTAATCCCAGCTACTTGGGAGGCTGAGGCAGAAGAATCGCTTGAACCCGGGAGGCAGAGGTTGTGATGAGCCAAGATTGTGCCATTGCACTCCAGCCTGGGCAACTAGAGTGAAACTCCGTCTCAAAAAAAAAATTCTATTTGTGGAAAACGGCAGTTTGTGGTAAGGCTGAATGAGATGTTACTATATGCATAATGTATATTAGTAATTTTCAGAATCCCAATTAAAATTATTTTATGTTTGATTTTCAGTTCCACTTACTTATATGATCATTTCAAGAGATGTAATGTTGATTGCTGCTGTTTTTTATGTCAGATACCGAACTCTTCCAACACCAGTGAGTTTGTTTTCAAAAAGTATTCTTTTAACATTACTTACGATTTAAGGAAAAAAAAATATTTTATAAGTCAACTTCTTCAGTTGATGGCACATGAAACCAGACCAGCCAGCCCTTGTCCTTAGAAGCAGATTCTTTAAAGGTGTTTCACATAGGTCCAAGCCATATTGCTGTTTAATTTAACCTCTACCATAGATAGTCTAGAATTGGTTTTAAAAATCACAGTTTTATGAACATGGGATGATTTGTTTGCATGTTTATTCATGAGCTCTATAAATATTTGAGCACATACATACATCATAGTAACTTCTTTTGGCTCCCAATCTAGTGAAAATAGAGCAATAGTTTGTTCATTTTATTTTTTAATTTAAAAAATAGTGAATATGGAATTTTGAGTTTATTTAGTAAAATTTTATAAAGCAGACTTTATAAGTATTGTGTTTGAATTTTACAGCAATTGAGAAATCTATACATTTTAAAAAATCAATTTTCAGTATATACTGATTGTATGATTTATAAAATTATGTACCTAAATATAAAATGTCTATTTTAAACAGTAAATTAAATACTTTATCTTTTTTGATCCTCTGCCAGCGAACACTTGCCAAGTATTTCAATCCTTGCTATGCCACTGCTAGGTTAAAACCAACATTCATCAGCAAGGTAAGAGAATGCAGTGTTTTTTTAATTTATTCCTTTGTATATTTTTATTATACTAGATATAAACCTCAGTCAAGAACAGCTGAAAATGAGACCAATTTAAATGCATTGAGTATAGAGGCTAGAGAGTGGTGTTAGGCAGGCAACTGTAACCCAGTTCTTTTGTCTTCCATGTTTTTTGGATCATCCTTATACATGTTGTGCCTTGTTGGTGGTCTGAGAGTTTAAGCTCTGAATGAGGTAATTGGGCCACTGTTTGGGGAAAGGGAATTGAAATGTAATTGCTGCTTTTTTTTTTTTCTTTTTTTTTTGAGACAAGGTCTTACTGTGTAGCGTAGGCTGGAGTGCAGTGGTGAGATCATGGCTCACTACAGCCTTGAACTGTGCTCAGGTGGTCTTCAGCCTCCCAAGTTGTTGGGATTACAGGCACACACCACTGAATCAGCTAATTTTAACTTTTCTGTAGAGATGGGGTCTCACTTTGTTGCCCAGGCTGGTCTGGAACTCCTGGCTTCAAGTAATCCTCCTGCCTTGGCCTCCCAAATTATTGGGATTATAGGAGTGAGCCACCAAGCTTGGCTGTAACTGCTTCTTGATTGAGTTTCAGAGATTATGAAGAGTCCCTTACGGTTTCACTGCCTCCTTCCCTGTGGTGAAAACACCAAATGGCCTTTCATTTTCATGATTGACAGTTGAGTGGAAAGGGATAGGAGAAAGTCTTGGTCATTAATAAACAACTGCTACTCTTAGCTGTCCATTCTGTTTTCCTGAGCATTCAGGACAAGTATATGCCAGTCTTTGCACATCACAAAGATACTATTAATGCTTCTCAAGCCATGTCTGTTTTACTAGTAGCTTTGATAAGTTTGCTCAAGTCATTCTTTTTTCCCATCTTTAATGTCAAGGATTTAACAGTTTAAGAATGCCCATTATTTTTGGGAGAGAGGGATGATTGCTTTTATACAGAACTCCCTTGGGTGGACTTTTACCTACATGCACAAGGTTTGTTGTTTGTTTGTTTGTTTTTTCTTAAGTGACTTGTATTTATATCAAGTATAGCAATTTGAGTGAGCAGTACATGGAAAGTAGCTTAAAGAGGTACAGGGACAAGTACCTTATACTTATAGGAAGTCCTTTAGATAAAATTATTTATGTATGTATATATTTTCAAGATGGAGTCTTGCTCTGTTGCCTAGGCTGGAGTGCAGTGGCTCAATCTTGGCTCACTGCAACCTCCGCCTCCCAGATTCAAGCTATTCTACAGGTGCGTGCCACCACACCCAGCTAACTTTTTGTATTTTTAGTAGGGATGGTGTTTCACCATGTTAGCCAGGATGGTCTCTATCTCTTGACCTTGTGATCCACTCACCTTGGCCTCCCAAAGTGCTGGGATTACAGGCATGAGCCACCGTGCCCAGCTATATTTTATTTTATTTTTGAGACGGATATTTGCTCTTGTTGCTCAGGCTAGAGTGCAGTGATGTGATCTTGGCTCACTGCAACCTCCCAGGTTCAAGCAATTCTCCTGTCTCAGTCTCCCAAGTAGCTGGGATTGCATGTGCCACCATGCCCAGCTAATTTTTTTTTTTTTTTTTTTTTTAGTAGAGACAGGGTTTCACCATGTTGGTCAGGCTGGTCTCGAACTCCCAGCCTCAGGTGATCTACCCACCTCGGCCTGCCAAAGTGCTGGGATTACAGGCATGAGCCACTGTGCCTAGCTATTAACTGTTTTTTAAAATGAAGCAGAATCCTTGTCATTTGGCTGCAGAATGGCTGATAGAACATTTGTTTGCTTCACTCGCTTTTTCATGCTTTCAGACTCTTCCATGGAATGCTTCTCATGATGACAGAGGGAGTCTCCAGTGTATTTCTTGTTCAATTTTCTTTTCTCTCCAGTGCTGTTTTTAGTGTAGGGAAGCCTACTCATTTCTTTCTCAAGAGAGGCTCTTTTATGGAGATGAGTGCTTTTTCATTGAACCAGGGTCTTGCTCTGTCTGTCCAGCCTTGAGTGCAGTGGCACAATCATAGCTCACTGCGGCCTTGACCTCCCAGGTCCAAGTTATCCTCCCACCTCAGCCTCCCAAGTAGCTGAGAGTATAGGTGCATGCCATCATGCTTGGCTAATTTTTAATTTTTTTTTAGAGTTTGCATCTCGCTGTGTTGCCTAGGCTGGTTTCAAACTCCTGGGCTTAAGCAGTCCTTCTGCCTCAGCCTCCCGAAATGCTGGGATTGCAGGCATGAACGACTGCATCTGTCCCGGGATGAGTACATTTTAATTTTCTTTTTTTTTTCTTCTTTTTCTCAGAACATGCCACTTTAACATTTTAATTTTCTAACCTTCCAAGGTTTGACAGGTAGGCAAGTGAAAGGAGCATTGGATAAGGCCCCAGGAAATCTAGATTCCAGCTTTGTTTCTGTTGTCTGCTGTGACCTAACTCATTATCCTTTTATCCATGAAGAGGTGCTTAATTATTTCCATATTCTATTGTAATGGGCAGTTGGAAAAAAGGCAAATAATTTTGTAACATTTTTGAGTTGCCATGGGAATTTAAGGTAGCGGTAATTTCTGACAGTTGTCATTACTCTCACTCTAAAGGGCAGCTGTGCAGACAGATGGGTCTGTTAGTGAATTTAACCCTTTTGTGTGTACTCACCTGTGAATGCCAGCTTCTTGGGCAGGGATATTGTAGATGAACAGCAAGCATGCTGAAGGTATGTCATGTTATAGTAAAACTAACGGGCTGTGCTTTTGCCTTGAAAGCTTGAAATAGGGTCCAGTTGGCGCTATTCATTTAGAACTTTTTCTTTTTTTTATTTAGGTAAATACAGCAGTCCAGTTAATCTTGGTGGCAGCTTCTTTGGCAGCTCCAGTTTTTAACTATGCTGACAGCATTTATCTTCAGATACTGTGGTAAGCTAAATTTAGAATCACTCTATTGAATGTCAATAGAATGAATGACTTCCTGTGGTAGCCCTAGAATGACCTTATTCTTCCAGCCTTTATTGAGCACTGACTGGATAAAGCTGTGGCTATGTTTTGTGATTGATACCATTCTTAAGAAGCTTCCTGCCAAATATGGGATGTAGAAGTTAGCTTTTATGCAGATTAAAAGGGATAAAAGTACTGATAATGCGTTAAGGTTTTGGAGGAGGAAGAGAGAACTTCGTAGGAAGAAGAGGGAAAGTTTCAGGGAGGAAGTGGCGTTTGATGCATGAGGCGTAGGTGGATTGTGTAGGAAGAGACTGAGAGGAGGCCACTAGGTGAAAGACAGGGCCTAAGCCAAGGCAGAGGGTAGGAGAGTGGGGAGGGAAGCCGAGTCCAGCCTGTTGAAAGGAGCGCCGTAGGAGGGAAAACTGGAGAAAGGAGTTGGAATTTTATTATACTAATTGCTTATTTATCATCTTAAAACTGTGTCAAATTCAAACTTTCAGAGTTCAAAATGTGTCACATTGATATTGGTGAATTATATTTTGGCACACTTTTAACTAGAATTAAAATTACTTGCTTGGTGCAGTCTGGACCAGAAAGTGGTGGCTAATCACAGTCAGTTAAGCCAGGCAATCCTTAAAAAATGACAACTACTCTGAACTTATTTTAATCTAAAATATTGAAGCGTACATTTATCCTGATTCATCTACACCTTCTGATGTAGGAAGGCGGCTTTTTGAATGTCGGTCCATCAATGGTTGTTTTTTCTTTCTTGGGTAAACTACATTCATAATCCAACCTCTCTGATTTTCATTTTTTACTTCTTTAAGGTGGTACAAGAACTTAAAACATTTGCAGAGCAGTCTAAGAACTGTTTAAATTTTTTCCCCAGTCTTTTCACAATCATCTTGCATATTTATTTTGACAGTATGTTTCTCCCCCTAGGAACCCATGAAAAGAGAGGCAGTATTTTTTTTTTAATCAAGTAACCTCTATTGAGTCTTTCTGAAGCATCCAATGTAGTTTTCAGAAGTAGCAATTTTTTTTTGGAGACAGGGTCTTGCTCTGTCACCCAGGCTGTAGTGCAGTGGTATGATCATAGCTCACTGTAACCTTGAATTCCTGGCCTCAAGCGATCCTCCTGCTTCAGCCTCCTGAGCAGCTGCAACTACAGGTATGTGCTACCACACCTGGCTGATTTTTTTAAATTTTTTTTTTTTTTTGAGACAGGGCCTTACTGTGTTGCTCAGGCTGGAGTGCAGTGGCCTGATCTCCGCTCACTGCAACCTCTGCCTCCCAGGTTCAAGCAGTTCTCCTGCCTCAACCTCCTGAGTAGCTGGGATTACAGGTGCCTGCCACCACACACAGCTAATTTTTGTACTTTTAGTACAGACGGGGTTTTGCCATGTTGGCCAGGCTGCTCTCTAACTCCTGGCCTCAACTGATCCACGTACCTTGGCCTCTCAAAGTGCTGGGATTACAGGTGTGAGCTGCCGCACCCAGCCACTAATTTTTTATGTTTCTATTTTTTGTAGAAACAGGGTCTTACTGTGTTGCCCAGGCTGGTCTCAAACTCCTGGCCTCAAGCAGTCCTCCCGCCTTGACCTCCCAAAGTGGTAGGATTATAGTCATGAGCCACTGCATCCAGTTAGAAATAGCAATTTTTCTAACACATATATTTCATTGGTTTATGCATGAATTTAGAATATCAAAGTGGCATGAACAGGTTCAAGATCCAACAAAAGGGAATCTTGATTCTGCCTCACCTAATAAAAGCAGAAGTGTGTGGGTGCACTAAAAAGTAATCCCCTAGCTGTGAGCATTCAGCATGCCATGGGCATCAAATGCATTTCAAGGAGAATCCGGTTAAGGGTAATTTGGTAAAGAAAGCTGAAATTTATTTAAAATAACTCAGATACCTTTAGAATTCTCAAAAGCTGCAGGAAATAGAGTCTGGTACTCTGAGCAACATGGAGCAGTAGAAAGAGTACGTGGTCTTTAGAGTTGAAGCCAAGTCAGGCTCAAACATAGTTCTGTGATAAGCCTTGAGGAAGTTCTCTGAGTCTTCCATTTCCTCCTCTGGAGGATGAGGTTGTTGTAAGAATAAAATGAGGATGTAAGACACCTAGAGGATGCCTGAGTAAAAATGACGGTTGATAGTAGTATTAATTTTTAGGGCTCATTACCTAGAATAATTTTGTTTGACATTACTAATTCAAATGAGGTCTTAAAGAAAAGCAGTGTATTTAGACTCTTGTAGTTGAGAAAAATTACACCACAGAGCCCTTTTTACTTTTAAAACATCTTTTACATGTATTCATTATTATTCCCACTGCTACTATTTTTTAGACTTGACAACTAAATTTTATTTCTTTTCTTCTATAAAAGGTGTTGTACAGCTTTTACCACAGCTGCATCAGCTTACAGTTACTATCATTATGGTCGGAAAACTGTTCAGGTGATAAAAGACTGATGAAAGTCATCCATCACCGTTAGCAAGGAAGCAATATACATCATTGGCAACAGGGTCTGTGGAAATCTACAAGAGTTTCCCTGTTTTGGTGTTCAGCTTGAAAAAGGACTTGTCAGAACCAACCATGTCTTCAAAATTTAAGTAATGTGCATTGAAAATAAGCTTTGATCATGGTCATATGCAGAATTTCCAATGTATTTTTAAATACAAATAAAACTATAATTTAGAATTTTTAATCTCAGATTTCTTGATTAATTTATAAGATATCAATTATTGTCTTTTTTTTTTTCTTTTGAGATGGAGTTTCATTCTTGTTGCCCAGGCTGGAGTGCAATGGTGCGATCTCGGCTCACTGCAACCTCTGCTTCCCGGGTTCAAGCGATTCTTCTGCCTCAGCCTACCAAGTAGCTGGGATTACAAACATGCACCACCATTCCTGGCTAATTCTGTATTTTTAGTAGAGACAGGGTTTCTCCATGTTGGTCAGGCTGGTTTCAAACTCCTGACCTCAGGTGATACGCCTGCCTTGGCCTCCCAAAGTGCTGGGATTACAGGCGTGAGCCACTGCACCCAGCCATCAGTCTTTTTTATATGTTTTTTAAAAACATAGTCCAGAGCATGGACAGAGTTGACACCTCTCTTCTAAGTGAAATTTGGATTGCTCACAAAATACTAGGAAATGTCTTGGGGTTCAAATATGTATCCTACACAACTGGGCAATACATTTTTGTGTTTGATTTTTAGATCTGTGTATACATTAACAGTTTTCATGTAGTTAACACCTGATCATTTGGCATAATGAAAGTGAAGTTAGTTGTGAATGAAGTAAAGTTATAAAAGAGATTTAAAATACAGTAGGTTTTTAAGATAATAATCAAACAGAATAGAAGGTATGAAGTTCATTTTTAGTAGTCTTCCAAAATCTCAGGTGCCTAATAATTTAAGTATCAGGATAACAGGCAACAAAGGTAGTTGAGATAGGAGAACATGTTGCATCTAAAAGGCAGTGAGTTACATCTTGCCTTCCACTGTGTTTCTGACATAATAATGTTTGTTTGATATTGGAACCTGTACTCATATATTATGTAAATAATATCAAGCTGTATATTTTTCAAAGGTTTTTTAAACTTTGGAGAATCTTCTTTTGTTAAGAAGTTAAAGGAATAAAAGAGCTGCAAAAAAAATTGTACCTTCAACTCAGATTGTTCCATATAACATACTTCTCCTTTGCTGTTACGTAAGTTTTTGGATTCACAAAGTCCGTTTATGTACGTCACTTACACTTAAATTGTAAAAATAATTAGTTTGACCATCTGACTTCAAAAGTCATTCTTGCTGCACCTCATGTTTAGGAGAATGTGGGATATGGGGAAGGGGAGAAGACGACCATATCCAGTGAGAGTAGAGGCCTGCTGCATTGTCCCTGGTTTTAATCCAAGCCTATTATGGAATCCTGCAGTGTGATTATCCATTCTCAGCCTGTTGAGCTGCATTAAATTAGAATGGTAGGCTGTAAGTAAAACTCATGCCTCTTGGCCAGGCATTCTGCACCAGTGTCCCTCGGTGGCTTGCTGGTCCTGGCTTCTTTGTTCTCAGACCAGCAGCTGAGCTGCACTTGGCTTGGAGCGTACCGAAGCCTGCAGCCAGGGACACTGACTGCCATTGAATCAGATGGAGGGGGTTGAAAAGGCGGAGAAGGGGGGCATGTAGCTGGCTATTCTCGCTCTCTGGAGAATAGCGTCATTGTTAGTAGTAAGGCCGGAGGTGGACTTCCCACTGCGGAACCATCCAAGACGCACAGAGTGAGTCTCTGCATTAGTGATGGGTAAACCACGTAAGAGTAATGTTTTAAAAAGGGAGGACTTAAAGTAGTTATGGGAAAATTTAGAACTTTGCACCTTGTTATGCTTATTTATGGTTTAGTGTTGATGCCATTTGGAGTGACTTACGGGTTGGACTCATAATCTCTTTATTATTAAGGTCTCAATCTGGCTCTGGTTAATAAACTTTGTCCACTTCAACCCTTAGGAAAATGGTCCAAGTCTCCTCAGGGTTTTGGATACTGAATCGTTATAAAACACATCAATTCTGCCAGTTTATAAAACATTGAAATTATATTAGACATTTCTGAGTATACATACTTGCATATAGACTCAAAAGTGATGAAAATTCATTTCAGTGTCTTCACAGAATAGACTTAATCTTGATAGTAAGCTGAAAAATAAACATTAGTTTCATTTAATTACATGTCTGTAGAAATTATATTTTTGGCTTTTGCAATGTGTTTGAGTTGGGGCTTCATTCCTGAGCCCAAGCAATCCTTTCATCTCAGCTTCCTGAGTAGCTGGGATTACAGGTGCACACCAACCTTGCTTTGCAGTTTTGTTTTTTTGTATTTTTTTTTTTTACAAGCCCACAACTAACATCATAGCTTTGCACAGCAGTTGGCGGAGATCTTTGAAATCATTTAGTCCAATTCTCTTGGTTATATTTGTGATGAAACTAGGGATCTAGCTTAAAGTTTGGGGAAGCTCTTTCAAAACTCCACACACCTAGAAATATATAGTGCAATTCAGTTTCAGCTTCTGCAGCTTGGTTTGGAAACAAGATACATGGGATTCAAACTTGACTTCTTTTCTTCTTACAGTAGAAGTAAATGCTACTGTGGGTTGAATTGTGTCTCCCAGAAAAGATATGTTCAAGTTCAAACCCCCAGTACTGTACATGTGACCTTATTTGGAAATAGGGTCTTTTTAGATGCCATCAAGTTAGGAAGAGGTCATACTGGATTACAGTGGGCCTTAATCCAATAACTAGTTTTTTTGGTAAGAAAAAGGAATGTGAACAGAGAAACAGAGAATGTGTGAGATGATGGAGGGATTGATTGGAATGATGTCTGCAAGCTAAGGAATAGTGAGCATTGCTGCCGACCATCTGAAGCTAGGAGAGGAGAGGGAAAAAACCCCACTGATATTTTGATTTTGGATTTCTGGCCTGAACTGTAGGAAAATAAATTTCTGTTGTTTTAAGCCAGTTTTACCAGTTTGTGGTAACTTGTTATGGCAGCTGCAGGAAATTAATAAATGCTGATGTTGAAAATTAAAATCTAGAAATATGGCTTTAATTATAATTTCACAGAACCATTTTTTCCCCTGAGTTTGTATAAATGTGAGAAAGTACAGGATAGAGTGGATGCATCCCACATGAAGACACAAATTATTGAGGCATTGTTTGCTGTAATTACGGCAGAGAAACCTTTGGCTTCTCGCTAGAGCCTCGGGTTCTCTTTTGCTCATTTCTTCCCTCTAATTAAGAAAAAAGATTTCCAAAAGTTTATGCTTCCTCAAAAATGAATTTATAGTTCATTTGTCCATTTAGTCTTAGGTGGAATGCAGTAAACACTGATTTTAAAGAACAGCCTTTCCCTGTGTTTGACAAATGTTGCTGGAAAACTGGTTTTAACTGTACAGATGGAAATACATGTTCTTGCCATGTCCTGAAATGGAACTAATAAACCCAAAAGGCCTTACGAAGCAACCACTAGCTCTCCCCCTTATCCTGGCTCTCAGGAACTGGAACTGGAAATCCACTGGAATTGATTTCTTGAATAACAGAGCTCATTATGCCTCAGCCAGAGCTTGATCATGAAGGAGCTTCTGCTGGAAAGACGTGAGGATGTGATTTCTAACATGGCCGTGGAGGCTGGGTTATGCAATTTCCCTGTTTCATCCCTTCCTCCTTCCATACACTATTATTGTACTGGGTAGAGGGGCACTGACTGCTGAAAACCCCAAATAACACACAACAAAGAGGAGTGGGAGTGATCTGGCATCTACCATCAGGTTTCTAGGAACAGAGAGTGAAGTAGAAGGAAGGGAGGGCATTTGTTCCTTGGACTGAGAAACTCAATGTGGCAAGTTCCATGTGTGCCCAAGGCATTCTAGCTTCACGGGAATTAGAAACCCTAAGAGCGGATGCAGTCGTTTTTGACTCTGTATCTTCTTTTCTGTGCTCAGATCCAGTTCGATTGGTGGCGTTAGTCCAGAAGCTGGCCTAACTGACGGTCTGGAGCCCCAGCGGGTAGTCAAAGGCCGGGTTTTTGTAGGCCAGCAGGTGTGTGTCGCAGCGCTGCAGGCGTAGCGTCCGGCCCCGCCTGCAGAGACACGCGGACAGCACCAGGGTGCTGACGAGCAGCAGGCCGCTGGTGGCGCACAGCCCCGCTAGCAGAAGCGCGAAGCTGGGCTTGGTGGTGAAGGCGGTGCACGCGCTCCTCCAGCCCGAGGACCGCGGCTGGCTCAAGCCAGCCCTGTTGGCTGCCAGCACGCACACGCGGTAGGTGGTGCCTGGCGACAGCCCGTACAGAGGGTGCTGCCGGGCCGTGGCGTAGATGACCCCCACCACCGACTGGTTCCCCGTCCAGCCCTCTGCAGAGTAGCGGATCTGGTACCCGTGCACCACCGAGTTGGGGGCACACCAGTGGACCAGCGCCGATGTGTCTGTGGTCTCCGTCACCCCCTGCAGCCTGGGCGGGTCTGGGATGGTGTCTTCCCCGCTGAGGCCGGGGCACCGGCACCGCAAGCGCCTCTGCAGCTCCGCACACGGGGTCTGCAGGTGCTTGCAGGGGTGGTAATCACAGGCGACGTCCTGGTAAGGCGCTCCCACCTTCTCCTTTGTCCCCTCCTCCTCCTCCTCACTGTAGTCATCCAGCAGGAAGACTGGAATCCCGCCCTCGGAAGGAGTCGGGTTGGGGGCCTGGGGAGTGGCCTGTGTCCTCTGGCCGGGCTGAGGTGAGCGCATGTGGTTCCACGAGGTAGGGAAGGGGCCTAGGTGCTTGCTGGCCGGTGGGGTGGAGGCAGCTGAGATGTCAGGCTCAAGGACAAGGCCAGGGGCATGTTCTCCTCGCTGCTGGGTCCAGGTGGTGCTGGCAGCCCTGGGGAAAACGCTGGAGTTGCTGTGACCTGCTACAGAGTTGGTCGTGGAGGGGGCAGTACCCTCCCCTGCATCGCTGTGCGGCCATACAGCTATCGCGCGGGAGCCCACAGGGACGGTAGGGGCCTTGGAGACATTCTGCTGGCCTCCCGCAGGTCGGGTGTCGGGAGCTGTGCTGGGCGCGACGGTGGCACGCTGTGCGTAGGTGGAGCGGTCAAACCAGGGTAGGTGCGAGGCCTGGAGGGTGGTGCTTTGGTCGGACTGGCACACTCTGGGCAGCTGGGAGAGTGACAGGGAGGCTGAGAAGGGGCCGCTGGATCCTGCAGCTGGCGCACACACAGTGTCTGCTGCCCTGGAGGGGTGGCCAACCAGTTAGAAGACGTCTGGCTTCAGGGAGGCGTCTGTGCAGAGCTTTGAATTTTCATTGCTGGCATCACCCCCTGCCAAGCCCATCAATGCGTCTCTGCCAGGCACCTCAGAGCACACATGCCGCACACATTACCTCACTGATTCTGGGAAACCTTTGGAGGAAGCTCCTGTCCTCACTCCCATTGGCCAGAGAAGTAAACAGAAGTTTATAAGGAGGAACTAGCTGCCCAAGACACTAGCTAGCAATGGCAGAGCCTACACCTGGGGCAAGCACTGTGAGAGGGAGTCCAGATTCTCTGAGTGTCGGTTGTCATTTTGTTCTCACCTGTCTGCTTCCTGGCAAGTGAGCACTAGTAATGAAAACCATACTTATACTATAGGTAGTATTTCTGAGTGCTTGCCATGTGCTAGGGGCCTATTCTTCACACTCTACTGTGTCAACTAATGTAGCCTGCACTACTTATGCAGGAGACTCTATTACCCCATTTTACAGATGAGAGAGTAGGGGCCAAAGTAATTCAGAGGGGTGAAATAGCTCAAATCAACCGTAGTAAGTAGGCCAGGCACAGTGGCTTATGCCTGGAGTCCTAGCACTTTGGGAGGCCCAGATAGGAGGATCACTTGAGGCCAGGACTTGGCGACCAGCCTGGTCAACATAGTGAGACCTCATCTCTACCAAAACAAACAAAACAAAAAATCATAGCCAGGTATGGTGGCACATGGCTGTGGTCCCAGCTACTAGGGTGAGGCAGGAGGGTTGCTTGAGCCCAGGAGTTGGAGGCTGCAGTGAGCCATGATCATGTCACTGCACTCCAACTTGGGTGACAGAGCAAGACCCCGTCTCTAAAAAAAAAATTAATAAAATAGTGCTAAGTGGGATGAAGCTGAACTTTGGCTCCAGAGCCTGTACTGTCAGCTTCATCACTAATACTGTGATGAGACCCTTGACTGCAAAGGGCCTAGGTGCTTCTCTTCAGAGGCAATGTGGGGTTGGGGGGGCAGACTGAGCCCCACTTCACAGCTGGACTTGGGTGGGAGATGAGAAAAGAATCTTGGCTGGGCGTGGTGGTTCATGCCTGTAATCCCAATTCTTTGGGAGGCCCAAATGAGAGGATCCCTTGAGTCCAGGAGTTTGAGACCAGCCTGGGTAACATGGTGAGACCCCATATCTACAAAAATAAAAATAAAAAAACTAGCCGGCTATGGTGGCTTGCACCTGTGGTCCCAGCTACTCCAGAAGCTGAGGTGGGATGATCACTGAACCCAGGAGGTTGAGGCTACAGTGAGACATGATCGCACCACTGCACTCCACTCTGGGCAACAGAGCAAGACCTTGTCTCCAAACAAACAGACAAAAAGAATCCTGCAGGATGGTGGGGGTGGGGGTTGGGGGTTGCCTCCCAAGGTGTAGTGGTTACCTGGTGAAACTGGTTTGAAAGCACTAGGGACTAGGGGTGTTCCCAGCCTCTCAGCTCCCACTGTTTCCTGGTGGCCAGCCTAGATGTGGCTCCCCACTGCAAAAACAGCTCTTCTAGCCAATGGCTGTTATAGGAATTTCCCAGGCGAGCTCTGTAAGCCCACGGGCCTAAGACTGGATAACCCAGGAGCAGGAGGCCAGGTTCCATCTTGAGGATTCAGTAGGGCCCAGTGGTTAAGCCAGACTACACTTCCCAGCCTCCCTTGCAGGTAGATGTGGCTCCTGGCCAATGAATGTGAGTGGAAGTGAGGAGTATCACCTCCCAGCCTGGCTCACTAAAAACCTCCCATCCTCCCATGTCTGCTCCTCCATGTTCTTTGACCCTTCTGGCTGGCTGGAATGGAGGCAGCTTCCAACACCTAGGTCCCTGAGTGTGACTACATGGGGGAGGCTGTCCAGCCCAACGTGGCCAAAGTGCCCAGCATGGTCAGGAGAGCAGATGAAAACTGGAGAACTTCAGTTCCTGAAGGCTGACCCTCACCACTCAGTCATCTGCTTTGTAAATGTGTTACCTGCTTAGGACAGTTCTCTTTGCATCCATGAGGAGCCAAGACAAGTCACAGCTACAAGTGAGGGGGTTGCCAAAGAGGTTGACCGTTAGGACCTGGGAGGAATGCAGGGTCCAAGGAGGGAAGGAACTCAAGTTGCAGCTGAAATACATACAAAAAAATCAATTAAGTCAGGTTTTTACAATTAGATCAAAGATGTTCCCAGAGACACATGGTGTCAGAACCATGCCCATGGTATCAGAACCATTCTGATAGGGGTTGGAGAATACTGCTTTGGGCAAAACTCTTAATGACCTCGGACTTCATTTTTTGTCCTCTGTTGTAAAATGGAGATACCAACCTAACAGGAAATATACCTCGTCAACTGGGGACAATATTTCCATGACCAATGGTTGTATCAAAAAGAGTGTGTGTTGGCAGGGCACAGTGGCTCACACCTGTAATCCCAGCACTTTGGGAGGCCAAGGTGGGTGGATTATTTGAGGTCAACAGCTTGAGACCAGCTTGGCCAACATGGTGAAACCTTGTCTGTATTAAAAATACAAAAATTAGCCAGGCGGTAGTGGTGTGCCTGTAATCCCAGCTACTCAGAGGGCTGAGGCAGGAGAATTACTTGAGCCTGTGAGGTGGAGGTTGCAGAGAGCCAAGATCGTGCTACTGCACTCCAGTCTGGGCAAGAGAGTGAGACCCTGTCTCAAAAAACAAACAAACAAAAACCAAAAGAGTGTGTGATGATGAAAGTGTTTGTAAATGTAAATCTCTACATACAAGTAGATATTGTCATTATGGACCAATATTATTGCACTATGCCTGGTGACATTCAACGCCAGTCCTTTGGAAGATGCTTCATTTAAGTGCATCAGTGAACTCTTGCTAAGTAGAGCATATCCCCCAAACTTAGTAACTTAAAACAAATATTTATTCTTTCATATGATTCTGTGGGTTGGCTCAGTGGTTCTTGTGGCCTGGATTAGCTCAGCTGGTACCAGATGATCTGGGATGGCCTCACATCTAAGCCTCAACCGGATGTGCTGGAACCTCTCTTCACGTGTCTGTCATCACCCAGGAGGCTAGCCTGGGCTTGTTCACATGGTAGTGGGTAGTGGGGGGACCCCCAACGGCAGGAGAGGGCAGGCCCCAGTGCTCAATTGCTTTCTAGTTTCTGCTTACATCACATTTGCTAATGTCCCACTGGCCCAAGCAAGTCACAAGGCCAAGCCCAGCTTCAAGAGGTAGAGCAACAGACTCCTTGAAATATGGGGCCTGGTGTGATGGCTCATGCCTGTAATCCTAGCCCTTTGCAAGGTCAGAGGATCACTTGCAGCCAGGAGTTTCAGACCAGCCTGGGCAACATAGCAAGACCCTGTCTCTACAGAAAAAATATTAACAATTAGCCAGGTGTGGTGGAGTACACCTGTGGTCCCAGCTACTTGGGAGGCTGAGCTGGGAGGATTGCTTGAGCCCATGAGTTAGAGGTTACAGTGAGCCATGATTGTGCCACTGCACTGCAGCCTTGCCTCTAAAAAATTTAAATTAAAAAATATATAGATATATATATATCTATATTATATAGATAGGAAAGAGGTGTGTGTACAGGGATGGGAGGGATTACTGAGGCCATTTTTGCGTATAGTCTACCACACCTAGCAATGGCAGGTCTGCTCCTAGCTCCCTTCTTTCTTCCCCAGAGTCTCACAAAGAGTTTAGCCTTGACTTTCTCCACTCCCAGAGTCTCCTGAACCTCTCAGATTTTGCCTCTTTTACATGTACTGAGTTACAATTCATCGTGGGCAATGGGAGCTGCATTTTACCGTCAAGTCTCTTCTGATCAAAGGCTGGCTTTCCTTTATCTGCCTGGGAACCTGCCTCCTACTACTCTGGGGAAATGTTCTGCGAAAAGAAGGACATGCCACTCAGATCTGCTCTATCACTTCTGGCCAGTGAGAAAGTGACAGTCACCTCAGGAATACCAAATATATGTGTGTGTGCCATTTATATTAAAACTTAAGCCATACTTGCATATACATGTGTGTGTGTGTGTGTGTGTGTGTGTGTGTGTGTGTGTGTGTTTAGCCAAACTTCCTGGGCTCAAATTCTGATTCTGCTGTTTACTAGCTATGTGAACTGAGGAAAGTTATTCAATATCTCTGTGTCTCAGTGCTTTCATCTGTGAAATGGGAATAATGAGTGAATCCTCCCTATCTGGATTGCTGCAAGAGTAAATACTTTAATATATGCTTAGAACTATGCCTGCCACGGTACAAGAGGTTCATGTTATTATTATGGAACATTTCCACTGGATGCCTCATAGATCTTTACTATCCAGCAGGCAATTAGATACACGATTCTGGGGCTCATCAGAAGGCCTTGGCTAGAGATATTCAACTCAGCATCCTCAGCACAGAGATGGAGATGGAGGAGGATGCATCAGGCTTGAGGGAAGGGGATGGTGCTGGAGTAGTGCATAGGGTGACAAATGACCTGCAAGAAAGTTATCGGTGGAAATAGGCAAGGACATTAAGAAGGCCTAGCCAGGAAGGCTGGAGAAGCAGCAGGGCCGCACACTGGGGCCAAAGAGACAGAGAACGTCATGAGGGAGGAAATAAACAATAGGCTTCACAGACGGATGTGTCCACTGATTTGGCAGCTGATGTGGGTAGTCAGATTGCAGTGAATTGACAAGTAGAGGGATGAGCCAAAGTGGTCACCACTTCTGAACCTGAGATACTTGCTCTTTGGGGTCTGGATGGCCTTTCTCTTCTGACATTCACTTGGTGAGCTTGGACTCATCTTTTGAGATATGGCTCAATCATGCTGTTCCTGAAGAAGCCTCTCTGATCTGATCTGATGGATCATTACCCCCACCTGCCTTATTACAGCACATGGTGTGTATCTCTGCTCTAGATCATGATGTATTATAAATGGCAGGTGTCTGCTGCCTATACTGAACCGCGAGCTCCCTGAAAGCAGTGGCCATGCTGTCATTGTCACTGTCACCAAAGTCATCATGACCATCAACATAATTATCTTTATTAATATCACCACCACTACCACATCACCATTGTCGCTGTCAGTATTCTCACCACCACTAGCTTGTTTTATTGTTGTTTTTTGAGACGGAGTTTCACTCTTGTTGCCCAGGCTGGAGTGCAATGGCGTGATCTCGGCTCACTGCAACCTCCACTTCCCAGGTTCAAGCGATTCTCCTGCCTCAGTCTCCCAAGTAGCTGGGACTGCAGGCACGTGCCACCTTGCCTGGCTAATTTTGTATTTTTTTTAGTAGAGATGGGGTTTCACCATGTTGGCCAGGCTGGTCTCAAACCCCTGACATCAGGTGATCCACCCACCTCAGCCTCCCAAAGTGCTGAGATTACAGGTGCACATAAGCCACCATGCCTGGCCTCACCACCACTATTATATCATACAATCATCACTATCCTTACCATTGTAATTAGCGCCACCACCCATCATCATCACCATCACCGTCACTACCAATGCCATCACCGTCACTGACATCAACCAGCATCAACACCATCACTGTCACTGTCATCCCCATCAGCATCACCATTAGCACCACTACCATCATCTTCACTAATTTTATAGGACAAATACCATGTGCCAGGCACTGAGCTAAGTGCTCTACATAAACCATAGGCTTTTTTTCTCATGAAAAGCCCCAAAGCAAAGTATTATTGTCACAGCTCTATTTTACAGATAAAGAAACTACTTGATATTTGTATCCTGGCACTTTACACAGTTCTTGGGTTTTTATCGAGCTCAAAGGAGTCTGAGCCAGAGATATAAAGAATTTCCCCTCACAACATTGTGTGCTCAATAGCTATTCATTGAATAAAGGAAAGAATGAGTGAATGGTTCTGACTTTGCTTTGAAAAACTGTTCATCCTTTTAGAAGAATAATTCCATCTTTAGTGACTGCATTGTGTAAAACAGGAGTAACAAGACCTGCCCCTAGACTTCCCAGGGATTTTCTGAAAATATCAATACTTTCATCCCTAGACCCACTCAAATTCTGGCAGGGACTGAAGTTGCATGACATGTGCGGAAGAAGGTGGATCCAGACAGAGAGGAGACCTGAGGTCCTCCTTGCCTCTTCCTGCTGTAAATTTCTAAGTCTGTGCTTAAAATAAACTTTAAAGGCATAGGAGTTTGGTGTTCTAATACTGCTCTGGACGGGACTGAGTTGCAAGGCTAGATGGCTGCGTGGACTCTCTGGGACCTGCCCAAGATATCACCCAAAGGGTGGGGAAAAACAAAGCCCCAGAGAGGGTTTAGAAGAGTAGTGGGAGAAAAATTAAGGTCTGGTTTGTTCTGTAAAATTCAACATAGTATAATGGGCAAAAATCAGTCATGTGATTAAGAGAGGTGCCTCTGAAGCACTTACTTCTGGAACAGCAGGACCTGTAGATGCGGAGTGTCTTGAAAGATGTGTGTGGCGACAGAAGCAAGTGCTGGCGAGTCCTGACAGTCCAGCTGCTGCAGGTTGGGGGTCATCTTGAAAATGTCCCCCTCCAGGGTCGTCAGCCGAGGCATCTTCCTCAGGTGGAGGGATGTGAGCTTTGGCAGGTCTCTGAGCCACCCTGACTCAACTGAAACACAGAGGGGAAACTGCTCACTACTCCAGAAGGCACAAACCCAGGAGGCCAGCATGGCATGAAGGAAAGAAGGAGGAAGGAAACAGAGTGGCAAAGTGAGTGGTGAAGTTCATTGCTGAGCATGGGCACAGTTAGCAGCTCTGGGAATCACAGAAGCGTGGCCATTTCAGCCAGAAGGGCGCTCAGGGATAACCAGTCCTTCCTTTCTTCCAATCTGAGTCAAGGCTAGAGAGGGGATTGATTGGCCCAAGGCCACATAACTGGAAAGGGGCAGAGACAAGGCTTGAACCCAGGACACTGTCTCCAAGTCTGTTGCTGCCTCACACTCTCATTAAAGTTCACACGAAAAATAACCAGACTTCCCTCTGATGTCTGTCAGGAGTGGGGAACTTCTGCAGAACATAATTAAGGAGGCAAGGGGCCCCAGAAACCTAATTCTGTGGCTCTCTTAACAAATAGAGAATGTGCCCCTAACCCTCTACAGTCCCCATTCTAGCTGTTTTTTCTCTTTG
This sequence comes from Cacajao melanocephalus, assembly GCA_963573385.1. Lineage (NCBI taxonomy): Eukaryota > Metazoa > Chordata > Mammalia > Primates > Pitheciidae > Cacajao > Cacajao melanocephalus. Next base: position 43,984 of record CAUYLG010011705.1, on the reverse strand, counting down.
CCTGTGATGGAACAGGTGGCTGTAGACACGTGCAGTGTTTTTAAAAAAAGTAAAACCAACCTTGCGCATCAAAAAACACTAGGAACAGGAGATCGGTTATCCTCACCACTCTCCTGTGTCTTGTTTGAGTGATTCAACATTCACGGAAACAGTTTTTCCCAACCAGGTGGAGAAATCAATGAATTCATTCTGGAAGCCTCAGTCACCGCGGCTAACTGCATGTTTGCAGCTCAGTTTTTCAATTAATCAGCCACAAAGCACGCACTCACTTCCCCATTCCACAAGCACTTATCCAGCCATGCTGGGAAGCAGTAGAACCGCATGGTTAAAGTTTTGGGCTCTCCCACAATGCCTGGGTTCAGATTTGCTCAATGAGCTGTGAGACCACAGGCGAGTTTCACCTTTCTGTGCTTTGACTTTGGGTCCCTCATATGTAAAACGGAGATGGTAACGGTTCCCACCTCTTAGGACTCAAGAAAGTGACTCCTGTGTGGCGCTTCAAACTGGGCTCGCTTGCTCGAAAAATGTACCGGGTGTATTTTGGTTTGTTTGTTTTGTTTTTAATGCTGCTGCGAGCTGAGCACCCGGGTCACCCCTCGAGGAAGAACGCAGCCCTGCCCTCAGGAGTGTACGCGCAGCCTGGCTCCGCGCTCAGAGCGGCTGAAAACGCAGGACACCCGGACTCACCCCGCTCGAGGAAGGTGCCGCTGAGATCCAGGACCTCGAGCGTGGCCAGGGGAGCGCCGTCCTCTCCAGCGAACGCCGCCTCGGCGATCCCCCGCTGGGCGCCGCGACCCAGCGCGGTGAAGGAGAGGTTGAGGAGCTGCAGCGCAGGGAAGCAGGCAAAGGTCCGGGGCTGCAGCGCCTGCAGCGGGTTCCCGGCGAGCGCCAGGGCACGGAGGCTGCTCGGCGCGGGTTCGGCGCACCGCGGCAGGGCGGCCAACTGGTTGTAGCTGAGGTCCAGGGTGCGCAGCCCTGCCGGCCCGCCCGGGCCCCAGCGCAGCGTGGCGATGCGGTTGTGGCGGAGGGCCAGCACCTGCAGCTGCTCCAGGTGGCCGAGCTCCGACGCACTCAGGGCGCGCAGCAGGTTTTGGCTGGCGTCGAGGCTGCGCAGTGTGAGCGGTAGGCAACCGGGCAGGCGCTTCAGGCCGCGGTTCACCAGGCTCAAGGCCGTCGCCTCCGCGACGGGCAGCCCCTCGCAGGGCGAGTGGGTGGCGTTGCTGCCACTGCTCCCCCAGGGGCCCTGCTGAGTGACCCGGAAGAGCGGGACCTTCTCCTGGGGAGGGTCTGCCCAGCTGGGGCGCAGCAGCAGCAGCAGCAGCAGCAGCAGCAGCTGTAGGGCTTGCCGCATGGCCTCTGGGGAGAGAACAGCAGGATGCCCATTAAATCCACAGGAACCCCCGAACAAAGGGGCAGATGCGCGTCCCACCCCTACCCCAAGGGCTCTGTGGAGGAGCACAGGCCCTGGATGTTCCCTGAAGGGCAGCGAGACGTTCCCAGAGTCGCCTGGTATGCAGTGACCTCGCCCCTGTCTGCTTTTGCCCTATCGTCTCCCCTATTAGCGCCGTGGTACCGCCTGCTCTTCCTCCTCTCAGAGATGCCTTTCCCTCTTCTTGTGGGAGGGACGCCTTCCTCATCTGTCCAGTCTGGGCCTGAATCTCTCCGTAACTGCCTCCGTTTATGTACCCCTATCCTGTGAGCTTCTGTAGGAAAGGGATGCCCCCTTTTATTGCTGCAAACTCTCCCCAGGTAAACAGTCACTGATCCATAAACATGAATGCCCTCGGTTAGGAAGAACCTCTGCTTGGATAGAAACATGGACTTGAGGAAGATTTTGCCAGTCCAACAGCTCTCGGTTACCCCGCTTTTCCCCATTAGAACTGCCCAACCACGGGCAAATCCTAGTTTGCCTAAAACAAGTCCCGGAGTCCGTTTCTTGGGAGCATGCTCAGGCTTGCCTTCAGAAGTAGGCCTGGAAGCTCAAGCCCTGTGGACCCCGGAGACCCTGCAGCCAGGCATTTCTGGGTCCCATGTGGGTTCCAACAGAATCCAGAGCCCCCAGTATTAGCCCTGCCCAGGAAGGATGGCTGAGGACTGCTAGTCGTGGAGTTTCTGGGGTACCTAGGGTTGCACAGGTCGGCTGGGAGATCAAGCCGAGGTAGATCCGGCAGCCGTGGGCTCGCTTGGGAGTGGCAAAGATGCTGTTAACCAGGCCCTGACCATGAGGTCACTGCTCGATATCCCTCATGACTGCAGATGTATATTCCTGCTCAGCTCTCTGGGCCAATCAGCAGATCTCCGAGCAACTACGCAGGCTCCAGGGGAAGGGGCTCCCTATTCCTAGCTGGGGGTAAAGGCCGTGAGAAAGATCTTGGAGTCCGAAGCCAGGAGCTTGTGCATCCAGCAGTGTGTCGTGCTCACCTGAACGTGATCCTTTTGGAGTGCGGCTCCTCTGGATGCACCTCTGCAGTTCTCAGTTCTGTTTTGTAGATTCCAGGGACCAGTGATTTGGACAACTCAGCTCTGAATTCCAGAGGGAGGCCTGTCTCCAAGCTGCCTCTCTCCCACAACCCCCGTCCACTGAGAGGGCTTGAGATACTCCAGCCTTTCCCCCGCCCCTCCTTTCCCATCAAGACACTGTTGGCTTTAGCCAACACCCTCATTGCTCCGCTCCCTCCTCTCCCGCCAGGGCCTGCGCTGCCGCTTCCCAGACTTGGCACCTCCTCCTAGCCCTCCCCATCTTCACCTCTCCTAACACCACTTTTCCCAGGCTGGAGGAATGAAAGGAGTCAGCGCTGAGGGCTAGTGGAGTGCAGTGAGGCAGAGCAGTGCTGTCACCTCTCGGGAATCTGATCCTTCCTGCCAGGTGGCTCCCATTTCCTGGGATGGCTGGAGGCCGAATGATGAGCCAGCAAGAAAAGCAAGCCATTTCTCCCAAAGGAGCGTCCAAGTCTAGAGGAAGCTTGCAGGGATTTCCAGGAAAAAGTAGCAGGAGAGGGGATCCTCAGAAGGGTCTAGGGCAGGAGCAGGCTCAAACCAGACCCAGGAGGCCCCAAGGAGAGTTTGTCTGGTGGCTCTGGGACCCTGCTCAGTGACAGTGTGAACGTTTGTCTCTCATAAGGAGTGAGAATAAACAGAGGGCAGAAATGCAGAAAGGACATTCCCGCTCCATGCCTGGGAGGATGGATCCTGATTACCAGCAGCCCCAGGTCTCCCGAAGATGTGATGCTTGAGTGAGCTTTGTTTAGGGCACGTTTTTTTTTTAGAGCAGACAGCACCTCTCTCCTCCAAAGTTCCCAGGCAGAGCCCAGTCATTTCCTCTGAGGGCCTTTGATCTGCACCCTCTCCTCAATCCGCCCAGCCCTGTCTGAGAGTTCATCAAGGTTAATGAGCCCCAGCATCGAATAAGCCCCAGCATCGTGTGACAGACGCTGAGACCAGACAGACCCCGAGACCAGAACTGTACGTATCTTTCCTCTTGTCAGTCCTTATCTGGGCAGCCCTGAGGCACTCCAGGATACCTCAGAAACTGGCCTGTTAGGGTTGATTGGATAACTGGAAATTCCTTTGAGGCCTTTACTACCCAAAGCCTGCAAAATATCCTTCCAGTCTCAGTGCCAGCTAGGACCCTGCTGCTCAGAAGCAGGGAGGGGCTGCTCTGTGCTCCCCAGCCTGGGGCTCATGCAGTCACTTCCCAGGGAGCCTGGGCCCAAGCCCCAGAGGTAGAAACACATGCCATGGTGACCCAGGAGGCCCGGTGAAAAGGAGAAGTCAGGGAGAGGTGGGGTCAGCATGCAGGCCAGTGGGCAGCCTGCTTCCTTTCTGCCTTTGCACCGAGGGCTCCATGCCCAAGAATTAACATGAAGTTAGGCATGGTGGCTTATGCCTGTAATCCCAGCATGTTGGGAGGCTGAGGCAGGCGGGCAGGAGTTCAAAACAAGCCTGGGTGACATGGAAAGACCTCGTCTGCATCAAACAAATGAACAAACAAACAGAATTAGAACATCGTGTTTCCTTCAGAGTCAAACCAGCCAGTTCCACCCATGAAGACGATTGACCGTGCTGAGGCCAGCAGGGACTTGGGGAGTCCAGGCAGGAATTTCCCAGATGAAAGGAAGCCAAATCCATCCTGGTTTGAACAGAGACCCTGAGGAGGAAGGAAGCTGGTTCACCTTGGAGGCCTATAAAACAGCTCAGGGAGCCATGCCGAGGTGCCACTCCTCTGTACACCAGTAGGCGAGGGTTCTGGAGCAGGCTTGACTGAAGAATCCTCCTGAGGTCACCATCCTGTGCTTTCCTGGAGCCCCAGGTCTTCCGAGCCAACTTCTTGTCACTGCTGTTGGTGGCCAGTTTGCCAGTAGTGGCAAGGGCCTGGCCGGGCCAGGCTGATGTGAGGTTGGCCCTCTGGATTGCCCCTGTTGCCCTGGTCATACCCAACCCTGGCATGCACATCCTTGGCAGGCTGCCCCATTCGGCTTCTGAGCTGGGGAGGGTGATGGCAGATGCATATGGCAGGGTTTGCTTATCGGTCTTTCTGGGGTAGTGGGTTGGCTTTGTCCCAGTGGGTACACTCTGCTGGGCATCATCATCCCCCTTTTTAAAATTGAGCACCTACTATAGTCAGAGCCTAATGCCATATGCATGGTCCCATCTAATCCTCCCAGGTTATACTATTATACCTATGCTACAGATGAAGAAACTGAGGCTTGCCAAGGTTTTGTGCTCTAGATTCTGGAGCACATGTGGGTGAGATTTAACCACTGTCTCTTTTTTTGTTTTTGAAACAGAATCTCCCTCTGTCACCCAGCCTGGAGGGCAATGGCGCAGTTGTGGCTCACTGCAACCTCTGCCTCCCAGGTTCAGGTGATTCTCATGCCTCAGCCTCTCAAGTAGCTGGGATTACAGGCATGCACCATCATACCTGGCTAATTTTGTGGGGGTATTTTTAGTAGAGATGGGGTTTCACCGTATTGGCCAGGCTGGTCTAGAACTCCTGGCCTCAAGTGATTCGCTCACCTTGGCCTCCCAAAGTGCTGGGATTACAGGCGTGAGCCGCTGCGCCCGGCTAAACCAGTGTCTTATATTGCCTTCCATAGACCTCAGCATCTGACACTATAATATGCCCTTAAGCACAAGAGAACCTTTTCCAAATACTGAGACCCAAATTGTGTGAGAAGCCAAGACACTGGGAAATTTCCCTCCATAGTTGAGCAGCTCGTTCTGCAAATACACAGAGCTGACTTCTTGGGTCACTGTGGACCCAAGACTAAGGACGATGACTGGGTAGGGCCTACCAGGCACCTCTCAGGGAGGGTCAGCCCTCTTCTCCAGCCTTTTCTTCTCTTTCTTCTCTTCTAGCACTTCTTAGAGGCCAGGACAAGATGACTAAAGTGTTTGTCCCTGCCACAGAAGAATGCTAAGGTCTTGCAACACAATCCTGGAACTCACAAATGTGTGTCCTTCAAATGCCACGCCAAGTGCCGTACCATGCCTTGCCCTCCATAGCTTTACTGGAGCTGTTCCTCTGCCTGAGTACCCCCCACTTGATTGCCTTAGTCTCCATGGCAGCTAATTTTTTTTTTAATATCTAGCGTGCGTCCCCTTGAAAGGAGACCCTGAGATAAAGACCTGGGTGCCACACAGGTAATTTATTTGGGAGGCGATCTCAAGGAATGCGGAGATGGAGTAAGGAAGTAAGACAGGAAAGGTGCTGATGATGTGTTGATGAGCAGGGGCTGCTGTGGACAATTGGAACTCCATCTTGCTGGGGACCTCTGCGAGACTGTGTAGAGCATACCTCAGGGTTGTTCCATCAGGTGGCCAGGAAGAGGAGGTATCTACCCACCAGTTGCCGCTCCTTGTTGGTTTGAAGGTTCTTCCTGGGGTTTTAACTCCTGGCACATAGATCAAGCAACTCCACCGAGAGTTAACGGGATAGGGCGGGCATTGACAGCACCTGCTATAGCACCCTTTTAGATTTCACCAAGTGGATGCCCTCAGGCTGAATTAAGTGCGTTCCTTGGTGTTCTTTCCTAGGTAACATTGGCTACCTGCCATCAAGCAGATTGACGTGGCTCTTCTGTAATTTAGGACTAAACTTCCTGATAACTGGGCCACATGACTTATTTCCTAGCCCCAGTGCCCGGGGTGGCATCTGACACACAGGAGAAATGTTCCGGACAAATGAATGGGAAAAGGCATGAATGTGTATGTGGAGGATCATGGTGTTCTCCACAGCACCCAGGAGTGGATGGGGCAGGACTCAAAACAGTAAAAATCAAGTTCAAGTTCCTGAAATTCACAGCCCAACTCCTCTGGCATCCCAGCATTGAGAAGGGCTAAGGTGAGAGTTGAGACCGAGAAATGAGCGGAAATGGAGGTAGAAAATTGAGTCCCAGACAACTTTGCAATTCAGATTCCCCACACTCTTATGATTTTGGGAGGAAAAATCTCTTAGAAGATTACAAGTTTAGACTGACAGTAAAACCATAGCCTCATAGGGGAAAAAGCCAGTAATTATATACTTGGCAACACTTTCATGGATTTAGATAAAAATCAGAGTCGTGGATCTTTGGCCTTTGAAGGACCTTTGGAACTTGTCTGGTCTCACCCTTCCTTGTCCATTTTAGGAGAAAACTGAGCCCCAGAGAGGGAAATTGGCTTGTCTAAGGTTACACAGCATTGAGTTCCTAGTTACCCAGTGAGAAGGAAGGGTGATCTAATTCTCAGTGTTTCACGCTGGCTCTGGGCTTATTTGCACAGCTGACCAGGTCTCTCCTGCCCTGATATTAGCAGAGTGAGCTTTTCCTGAAGATATGGCTAAGTAAACACACCTGGTAAGCATCAAAACACTGGGCAGTTTCAGGGGCTCTGACTCCTGCTGTTCTCATCTCATCCCCAGAACTCCAGGAATAAATTGTCCCAATACAGACTGCCCCAGAGACCCAGAACTGGTATATTCTAAGTGGGTCCTGTCCACCTCTATTTACAGCTGTTGCAGCCTATGGTGGGGTGATGAGGGCTGACCCAGGTGACCGGTGACTGCTCAGCCAGCTGCCTCTGCCCTGCCCTCCACATGCCAGCCAGCTATGCTGAGGGGTTTTCCCCCAGATACAGAGTCGGAATGTACAAGCCTGAAGATTACATTCTTCTCTGACACTAGAGATAAGCCAGAGGAATGGGAGGGTGATTGTGGGAGGAGACGGTACCAGGTTGCCAAATCTCCGGGAGGAGCCAGCTCTCCCGAAATGGAATGTAGAAAAGAGGCTTTCAAGTAGTAGAAACCAAGACATCTGAGTGGGCTCACTGACGTGGCTGACCTGCCTGTGAGGAAATGATCTGGAGGAAATAAAGTAGTAATGGGTTGAGAGTCGTGTTTATTTTCTCATTGACATGTCACTCACCAAGTCAGATTTCAGCGTGACGATTGATGGAATGCTTCAAATTTTAAAAGATACCGTTCAAGATCCTTTAAAAATCCATAGTGGAAAAGATTCAAACAGAAATGCGAGGTCAGACTGTAACCTGCCGCTTTATTTTGCATGTGACCGTAGGAAGTGGGATGGGACAGTGGATAGGAAAATTTACAAAGTATATTCCGGAATTTACCACAGCCAGAGGCAACATACTGGATGAAAAGGACCTTAACTGGGACACAAGATGCTGAATTCTCATTTCATCACCTCTACCATCTTTCTGGGTACAATGTCTATGTTCTTAAACTTCTGTCTATCTCATAGTTTTTGTCTGTAAAGTAAATGAAATTGACTAAGCATTCAGTATGTATGTCTTGAGACCATGCTAGTGCATCATCCAGGTGCCCAGTATATAACATGAGGGCTCAGAGATGAACAAGACTTGGACCGTGCCCTCAAGCAGTTCCCAGACTAGAAGGGGTGGAAGACAGAAAGAAATCATGCACAGTGTGAGCACACTATCACATCACAAAAAGTTCAACTGTGAGCTCTGTTGGTCCAGGAAGTGCGTGCAGCTTGTTCACAACTGCATCTGAATATCTGGCAGCACCTGCACACAATAGATGCTTAAGAGAGATTTACTGGGCCAGGCACAGTGGCTCACACCTGTAATCCTAGCACTTTGGGAGGCTGAGGAGGGTAGATCACCAGAGGTCAGGAGTTGGAGACCAGCCTGGCCAACATGGTGAAACCCCATCTCTACTAAAAATACAAAAATTAGCTGGATGTGGTGGCACATGCCTGTAATCCCAGCTACTCAGGGCTGTGAGGCAGGAGAATCACTTCAACCCAGGAGGCGGAGGTTGCAGTGAGCCAAGATTGCACTGTTGCCCTCCAGCCTGGGCAACAAGCGTGAAACTCCACCTAAAAAAAAAAAAAAAAAAAAAAAGAGAGAGAGAGAGAGAGAGATTTACTGAATGAATGAATGAGTGTGGCTGTGCCCTCTCCTTCTCCTGTTTCTGATCAGTTACATTCCATTATCTGGAATTTTCCACAGAAGAGCAGTCAAGTTTGTCTGTGCATTTATTTAGATTTCTAATATGTTAACGAAAATCTTTCAAAAATAAAAGTGCTTGACAAACAAAGCAATGATTTGGACTCGTGGAACTCAAGTGCTGTTTATTCCCCATTGCTATAGAAACATGCAGATGCAGTGTGGATGTTCAATATCATTTTGTTAAATGAAAAAATGCATGCTGTTCAATAGCCTATGAGCATGTGCTCAACATCATTGTTTACCATAGAAATGCAAATTTAAGCCACAATGAAATACTATAATACACCCACCAGAATGGCCAAAATTTAAAAGATTGACAATATCAAATGATGCCTAGGATGTGGGGCAAATATAACTTTTTTTTGAGGTGGAGTCTCACTATGTTGTCCAGGCTAAGCTCAAACTCCTGGGCTCAAATGATGCCTGGCTAGAACTCAGACACTGCTGGTGGGAATGTCAAATGGTATAGCTACTTTGGAAAACAGCTTGGCAGTATTTACGAATGCTAAGCATATATCTATCCTGTTACTCAGCAATTACACTCCTGGGTTTATACTCAAGAGAAATGAGTGTGTATAGCCATCAAAAGAATGTTTATAGCAACTTTATAAATGCTCCAAAATGGAAACAACCCAAGGGGTTATCAACAGGAAAACTGATGCATAAATCATGGTATACTCATACAGTGGGTTACTATACAGCCACGAAAAAGAATAAACTATGCCATGCTTAACAACACAGATGAATGAATCTCATAGATGTTGTGTTGGATAACAGAAGCCAGACACAAAAGAGTACATACTATACAGGTTTATTTTTATGGAATTCAAGAACAGGCAAAACTAGTCGATGGTCAGAATAATGGTTACCTCTTAAGAGCATCCCAGGCAGAGGGCCCACTATGTGAAAGGAATGGAAGCTTGATAAGGAATGGTGTGTTGAGCAAATAGGTAGTTGAATATGATGGAAGGGTGAGAGGATGGTAGGAGCCATGAAGGAGGAATGTAGGGAGAAGAGATTGAAAAGGTTATTTGGGGTCATTTTTTGAAAGGCTCGGTGGTAGTCATTAAGGCTATTGCCCACATTGTTCAGATTTTCCCTCTTTTGGCTACTGGTAGGATTGTACTGCCTGGCCCTTTGTGGTTGGGTGGGTCCATGTTTCCATGTTTTGTTCTGGCCAATGATTTGCAACAGGAAGAGATGTGTGTCACTTCCAGACAATGCCATCCAATTGTTGGTATGAGGTCCTCCAGAGCTCTTTCATCCTCACTGGCATGGCAGTTGGCACTATTTGGGATGGTGGTTGCTTCATCAGCCTGGATCCCTAGGAAGACTTGAGCTCCCCCAGGGCTGATCACAATGCATATATAGTATGAGAAATAAACTTTTGTGGTTTTAGGTTGCTTGTTAACACAGCATAACCTGTTTATTTGGACTGACACAGGCCTTGATTACAGTGTCAGCTTCATTGTTTCATTCATTCATTCATTCATTCATTCAGTCATTCATCATGTTGAAGGCCGCTCTGCACTAGATACTGTTCTAAATGCCAGAGCAGACATAGTCCCCCCTCTTAAGGAGCTTTTGTTCTGTTAGGGAATACAGACAATGTGCAAACAAATGAACAAGGTAATTATGGATTTTTAAATTTTTATTTTTAATTTTTTAATTTCTGTGGGTGCAAAGTGGGTAATTACAGATTGCAATAAGAGTTATAAAGGAAATAAACAGGGTGATGTGACATAAAGGAATTGGAAAGGAGAGTGGAGATGGCCATCAAGAAGGGTGACTTCATTTGAACTGAGACCTGGGGATGAGAGGGAGCTGTCATGCACAGGGCCATAGGAATAATGTTCCAGGCAATGGCAAGAAAGAGCCTGCTATGTTTGAGACACCCTTATTGCTGTGTGGACTGCAGGCAAAAGCAAGCTGGAAAGTTACCTCAGGAAGGTGTTGAAAATGCCCATTGGGGAGGGGGGGATGTTGCCCCCAGAGTAATGACTGTAAAGGTGAAGACAAGTGCACAGATTTGAACTATGTTTTGAAAGTAGAATCAACAGATCTGTTGGTGGATTGGAAGTGAGGTTTGTTAGGCTGAATAATAGTCCCCAAAGATATCCATGTGTTAGTCCCTGGAACATGTAAATGGTATCTTATATAACAAAAGGAACTTTGCATATATGATTAAAGTAATGACCTTGAGATGAGGTGATTATCCTGGATTATCCCAGGGGGCCCTGAATGTAATCACTACTGTTCTTATAAGAAGGAGGAAGAAGAAGATCTCACTGCAGAGAAGGCAATGTGAAGATGGAAGGAAGGCCGGCACGGTGGCTCATGCCTGTAATCTCAATACCTTGGGAGGCCAAGGTGGGAGGTTTGCTTGAGCCTGTGGCATTGATCATGTGGGGGTCACCACCTGAGATGTCGATCACCACCTGTGGAGGTCTGTCCTGCAGACCCTGACTCAGAGATGGATGAATAAAATACACTCTCAGACACAGAATACAGTGTAAGAGTTGGGCTATGGGGTTGTCAGCTGCTCTCAGAGGGCAATTGCAGCTAACTGACCCCTATTTGCTGTTCCCTCTCACATTTATTCAGCATAGACTTAATAACAGAGGTTCTAATTCAACACACTTGTGGTTAAAAGAGTGGTTTTATGAATGATAGAAGCTTTTGGTTCGAGCCCAGAGTAAACACCATTAACAGGTAATCCCCCCCCATCAACCTCCCCCTGAGAGGGCCATCAGACACAAAGTTTACATGAGTAAACAAATAGAGTAGAGACAAAGGAATGTGGAGTAAACAGACAGTTTCTATTATCCCTAATCTTCAACCTATGACCTAATTCTCTAAGATAAGAACTGGCTGCCTTCAGCCCATTCCATAAGTTAATAAAACCTTGTCGGTCTTCCAAAAGGTTTGAGACTATAATCTTACAACTTTCCCTAATATTTTCCTTAATGTTTTGCCAACCACCCTGAGTGAATCTCTACATGAGCCCAGGAGTTTAAGACCAGCCTGGGCAACATAGGGAGACGCTCTCTTTACAAAAAGTTTAAAAATTAGCCGGGGCCGGGCACGGTGGTGTATGCCTGTAGTCCCAGCTACTCAGGAGGCTAAGGTGGGAGGATCACTTGAGCCCAGGAGTTCTGGGCTGCAGTGTGCTATGCTGATTGGGTGTCTGCACTAAGTTTGGCATCAACATGGTGACCTCCCGGGATCGGGAGACCACCAGGTTGCCTAAGGGGGGATGAACCAGCTAAGGTGAGAAACAGAGCAAGTCAAAACTCCTATGCTGATTAGTAATGAGATCACACCTGTGAATAGCCACTGCACTCCAGCCTGGTCAATATAGCAAGATTTCATCTGTAAAAAAATAAAATAAAAATAAATAAATTAATTAAAATTAGCCAAGCATGTTGGTGCATGCCTGTGGTTCCAGCTAATTGGGAGGCTGAGGTGGGAGGTTGAGGCTGCAGTGAGCTGTGATTGCACTGCACTCCCAGCCTGGGTGACGGAGGGAGATCCTGTCTCAGAGAAACAAAACAAAACAAAACAAAACAAAACAACAACAACAAAACCAAAAGAAGATGCTACACGATGACTTTGAAGATAGAGAAAGGGACCATGGAATGCAAGGAGCTGGATGGGGTCCTCCGGAGGGTGTGTGGCCCTACTGACACCTTGACTTTGGCCCCATGAAATTGATTTCAGGATTGTCCCCCCCAGAACTTTGAGACAGTAAATGTGTATGTTGTTGTTGTAACTTTTATTGTGGTAGAATATATATGACATAATATTTATCATTTAAACCATTTGTCAAGTGTGCACTCCAGTGGCATTAAATACATTCACAATGATATTGTGTAACCATCACTACTATCTATACCTGAAACATTGTCATCATCCCCAACAAAAATTCTGTACCCATGAGACAATTATTCTTGCTTTCCCCCAACCCTTGGTAACCTCTATTCTACTTTCTGTCTCTATGTTCTAGGTACCTCATATAAGTGGAATCATACAATATTTGTCCTTTGGTTTCTGGTTGGACTAAGCATAATTTTCAAGGTTGATCCATGTTGCAGCACGTGTCAAGATGTTATTCCTTTTTATGGCTGAATAATACTGTGTTGGTTCATTCTCATATGGCTGTAAGGAGATAGGTGAGACTGGGTAATTTATAAAGAAAAGAGGTTTAATTGGCTCATGGTTCCACAGACTACACAGGAAGCATGACTGAGGAGGCTACAGGGAGCTTTTACTGAAGGCAGAAGGCAAAGGCAGAGCAAGCATCTTCACACAGCTGGTGCAGGAGGAAAAGAAAGAGCAGGAGGTGCCGTACATGTCCAAACAACCAGATCTCGTGAGAACTCGATCATGAGAACAGCACCAAAGGCGGAAATCCACCCCCATGACCCAGTCACCTCCCACCAGGTCCCACCTCCAATATTGAGGATTACAGTTCGACATGAGATTTGGGTGGGGACACAAATCCAAACCATATCAAATACTGTGGGTTGGTTTCAGCCATCAAATTTGTGATAATTTGTTACAGCAGCTGCAGAAAACTAATACATGAGGGATGAGAGGAAAGAAGGCATGAAGGAGGATTCCCAGACTTTGGCTGAGAACTGGATGGATTGAGATGCCATTTCCTGGGACAGAGAAATCTGAGAGAGCAACCTATGAGGGGTAGGGAAACCACAGACTCGTTTTGGCCATGTGACATTTGAGATGTCTGTCAGGCCTCCAAAGGAAATGTTGAGGAGACAGGTGGCAACCCAGCTCTGGAATTCAGGGGAGAGCTGGGGCTACGTTTGAGAGGCATCAGTGTGAGATGGTGCTTAGAGCTAATAGATGGATTGAGGTCGCCTAGGGAAAATTAGTAGAGAGAGAAGAGAAGGGGATGAAGCTATCATTCTACCCTTTGAAGGTGCATTGAGGAGGAGGAACGAGCTGAGGGGGATGAGAAGGAGCAGTCAGGAAGGTAGAAGAAAAGTCAGGAAAGTTTGGGATCATGAAAGGCGGAAGGCCTGTGTTTCACCGAGGAGAGGATATCTGATCAGGTGTTTAGAGACTAATTAAGAGGAGACATTTATGACCTGGACAAGGGCAGGGCACTGAGGGGCTGACACTGAAGCAGGAGAGAAGTGAGTTAGAACATGGGAAAGTGTGTGTTAGCCTTCTTAACTCTCTGGAGAAGTTTTGTGGTGAGATGGAGCAGAAAAATAGGGCAAGGGAGAGTTTAAAAATTGTTTAAGGTAGGGGACAATGTTGTGGTTATTTCTTGCTAACAAGTATCCCAAAAGTTAGTGGTTTAAAACAAGTCATTATTCAGTACATCTTCACGTAATGTTGTTTATAGATTCTTGGAACCTGTGACTTTAAATGAAACCATGTATAATGAAACCAATTTTACCATAGGTGAATTGATATAAACAAGAGTTAAGTTCCTGTGTCATATTTCTGGTCACGAAACATCACCAAACTTATAAATAAAGACCAAAACACTTCGAATGTTAAATATTAAAATAAATGTGAGCTATACATGTATTTAAGAAAGATCAGGCTGAGTGTGGTGGCTCACGCTTGTAATTCTAGCACTTTGGGAGGCCGAGGCCGGTGGATCACCTCAGGTCAGGAGTTTGCGACCAGCCTGGCAAACATGGCGAAACCCTGCCTCTACTAAAAAATACAAAAATTAGCTGGGCGCAGTGGCAGGCGCCTGTAATCCCAGAAACTCAGGAGGCTGAGGCAGGAGAATCACTTGAGCCTGGGAGGCAGAGATTGTGCCATTGCACTCCAGCCTGAAAGACAGAGGAAGGCTCTGTCTTGAAAAAAGAAAAAGAAAAGAAAAAAGAAAGAAAGAAAGAAAGGTTAAGAAAAACAAGATCATTATTTATCAGCTTATTCCAGTTCAGGGTAGCAGGTGGCTGGAGCCTTTCCCAGCAGCTCAGGGTGCAAGACTGGAGCCAGCCCTGGGCAGGATGCCACCCTGTTGCAGGGTGCACCCACGCACACCTACACTCACTCAGACGTGAACCATGTAGACATGCCAATGAACTTGATATGCACAAGTTTGAGACATGAAGGAAACCGGAATGCCTGACAAAAACCCACGCCGACATGGGGAGAACCTGCAAACTTCACAGAGACAGTCGACTGATTTTTTTATCCTCATCAACATTATAACAAAATGATATTGAATGAAACAGTATGATTTGAGGACCTGCTGTTTGATTCCATTATTTTGTGGGTTAGGAATTTGGTTAGAGACCCCCTAGATGATTCTTTTGCTCCATGTATCATTGACTGGGGTCATTGGTGGTATTGAGCTGTTGAAAAGGCTGGTTTTGAGGGTTAAAGGTGGTGTCACTCACATGCCTAGCCCCTTGATGGGGATGGCCAGAAGGCTAGGCTCCACCAGGACTGTCGGCTGGAGTACAAACATGTGACTTCTCTAGCATGGTGGCCCCAGGATAATTGAAGTTGTTGCAAAGTGGCCTCAGGGCTCTAAGAGGGAGTGTTCCAGCAAACAGGTCAGACGCTGCATGGCCGCCCATGACCTGTGCTTGGAGGTCACATAGTATCCCTTTTGCTGTACTCTATTGGTCAATCTAGCCACAAACCCACCTAGATTTAATTAGTGGGGATGTAGATCTCCCCCCTTTTTTTTTGAGACAGAGTCTTGCTCTGTCACGCAGCCTAGAGTGCAGTAGTGCAATCTTGGCTCACTGCAACCTCCGCCTCCCGGGTTCAAGAGATTCTCCCACCTCAGCCTCTCTAGTAGCTGGGATTATAGGCACACGCCACCACTCATTTTTTGTATTTTCAGTAGAGATGGGGTTTTGCCATGTTGGCCAGGCTGGTCTTGAACTCCTGACCTCAAGTGATCCGCCCACCTCGGGCTCCCAAAGTGCTGGGATTATAGGCGTGAGCCACTGCACCTGGCCAGATCCCCCTTCTCGTTGGAAAGACTGTCAAAGACTTTGCAGCTGTGTTTAAACCCCCCACAGATGCAGAACATGTTTACAGATTAGATGAGAAGGCACCGGGGAATGGGGAGAGGTGAATGATATAGAAGAGAGAAGAGAAAACTGCAGGAATAAAGTCCTTCAGAGGCCACAAGGGGACAACACTCCGAAGGCACTCCTCACTGGGACAAGAGGGATTAAGACGTGGTGAGGACAGGTGTACAGTGAAAAGATGAGGCGGGTCCCATATGATGACATCACACTGCTTGATAATGTGCAGGTGAGCTCAACAGCTGAGAGGTGGATACGGAGGGCTGAGAAGAAAAGAGGGTAGGACATAGTAATCTCAGAGAATTGGAAAGTTAGGTATTTTTTTGAAGCAGATTTTAATAGGGATGACATTTTGTCATTTCTGAAAAGATTATAAATGCATGATTATTAATCCTTAATCATACATTAATAACACAATCTCTTTACTAGCAATTATTAATTATGCCAAATATTTATGAAATCCATGAGAGATACTCCAAATTCTAGGTGTTGCTGACCAACTCTTGTTCACGACACTTCTTTCAGGAGGGAGGCAAATACTATTATTTCCATTTTATTGCTGCAGAAATTACATTAAATTTCATAAAGTAAGTCTGATAAAGAACCTAAGATTAGAACTTGAGACCATTTTTGAGGGGGGAGTATTGAGAACATGAAGAATTCTTGCTTGTTTTACTTGAGAGGTTGTTTGGATTGCTAGCTCTTATGAGAGATAGGAAAGAGTATATGGCAAAAGTTAGTCTTCAGCAAAATTACTTAGTAGGTGAAATCTTTTTGCAAATGATGCTTCCAGTATTAAAAACATGTTCGTAATTCATGTTCTGAAATTGCTTTCAGGAGGAGTTTCTGATATATACATGCACACGCCACAATTATCAGGGTTATTTTTATTTATTAAATTACTCATCCAAATATTTTATTTATCATAATCTCATAATTCACCTTACGTAGTCTCAGATATTTCCAAAAATCAAACCCCCATGAAAGTAGTGAAAATTCATCAACAGTGAGAAACTTAGAGATGGTGAATCAGGCTTTGCTGAGAATTTTCCAAGGGTGGTTCCAAGGATGTTCTGATCAGCACCATTGCAAAGGTCCGCATATATGTCACAGAATCCCAGTATATCAGGTATGACTGAAGTGTTAGAGTCACCCAAAGAAAATCTATGTCCTCCGACCTCCCCTTCTTCTGACACTTTTTATAGTTATCTACCAATTGGGTTTCCATTCATTCCATTAGTCAAGCCAAAGATTATAGGGTCAAGTTGACCCTCTGCTCCATTACTCTAAAATTCATCGTTCATCGCTCACCACGATCAGTTAGAAATGTGTTCAGCTATAAGGTACAGAAACCCCACCTAACAATGGCTTAAATACATTCATTTATTTTTCTTACATAACAGAAAGTCCAGAAGTAAGCAGCTACTGGCCTCCCTTCAGTTGTTCCATGATAACGTGGACGTTTTCTGTTTTTAGGCTCTGCCGTTTTTCATATATTCCTTCCATCCTCATTCCTGTTGCCTTCTGGGCGCAAGATAGCTGCTACAACTCCAGTCATCACATCCACATTCAAGGCAGGAAGAATGAGAAGGTGAAGGGTAAAGCCAGCTGGATTTCCCTTCTATCAGGATGGAAAAAGCTTTCCCAGAAATCTCCACAGAATATTTCCTCTTAGGCCTCATTTGTCAGAACTGGATCCCATGCCCCCTTTCCGGTCCCACCAACCTGCAAAGGAAGCTGATAAGTTAGGGAGTATGATTGTCATAATTGGCATAGACCATTGGTATAGATCTATGACTGATCTGGAGACATTGATTCAGCTCAAATCAAGTTCTGTTAGCAAGGAAGAAGGGGAAATGGTTTTGGTGGGTAAAAAATGGTGTTGGCCATAATCGCGGTCTGCTTATTTTAATTCTGAGGCAGCTCTCAAAACCCTTATGTCTCTTTGCATGGATTCGCTCCAGCCCACAGTGTCTGCTCGTCCTCAGGCGATCACAACAACCTCTGAACTGATTCTCCAACTTCTAGTGTGATCTGCCTTCTGGCAGCCATTCTCCATCAGCCACTGGACTTATATTTTGACAATGCAAACCTGATCACAGCATGTCATGGGGAAGAGCATTCCCTGGCTCCCTCTCCTGATATCCCCTCTGCCAAATGTGACCCAACTGCTGCCCTTCTCTCCACTTGGCAAACTCTTATTCATTCTTAAAAGCCCCCTCCTCTGGGGAATCCTCTGTAATCTGCCTTTGATTCCAACAAAACTAATCACTCCCTTCTTTTTGTTTGCATATGTCTTTTTCATACATTTAGAATAATGCATATATTGCAGCGTTATAGAGTTACAGATGCTCCTCAACTTACAATGGGGCTACATCCCAACAAACCCATCCTAAGTAAAAAAATATGGCTTTTTTTCATCATAATGAGTTTGCCCCTAGAACACCGTGGCAAGCCACCCTTAAAAGCCAAAATGGGAAAGGAAATGACTCATGTCGACATCATCATCATTGGACATGTAGATTTGGGCAAGTCCATCACTACTGGCCATCTGATCTCCAAATGCACTGACACGGACAGAAAAAGCCATTGAAAAATTCAAGAAGGAGGCTGAGAAGATGGGAAAGCACTCCTCCAAGTACACCTGGGTCTTGGATCCACTGACAGCTGAATGTGAATGTGGCATCACCATTGATATCTCTCTGCGGAAATTTGAGACCAGCAAGCACTACATGACTGTCACTGATGCCTCGAGACACAGAGACTATATCAAAACCATGATTACAGGGACATCTCAGGCTGACAGTACTGTCCTGGTTGTTGCTGCTGGTGTTGGTGAATTTGAAGCTAGTATCTCCAAGAGTGGGCAGACCGTGAGCTTGCCCTTCTGGCTTACACTCCGGGTGTGACACAAGTAATTGTTGGTAGTCACAAAATGGATTCCACTGAGCCACGATGCAGCCAGAAGAGATGTGAAGAAATTGTTAAGGAAGTCAGCACTTGCATTAAGAAAATTCGCTACAACTCTGATATAGCAGCATTTGTGCTAATTTCTGGTTGGAATGGTGACAACATGCTGGTGGTAAGTGCTAACATGCCTTAGGTCAAGGGATGGAAAGTCACCCCTAAAGACTGGCAATGCCTGGCTGGGTGCAGTGGCTCATGCCTGTAATCCCAGCACTTTGGGAGGCCGAGGAGGTTGGATCACCTGAGCTCAGGAGTTCAAGACCAGCCTGGGCAACATGGCAAAACCCCATCTCTACCAAAAATACAAAAAAAATTAGCCAGATGTGGTGTTGTGTGCCTGTGGTCTCAGCTATTTGGGAGGCAGAGGTGGGAGAAATGCTTGAGCCTGAAAGGTGGAGGTTGCAGTGAGCTGGGATGGCACTGCTGCACTCCAGCCTGGGTGACAGAGTGAGACCCCATTCTCAAAAAACAAAATAAAACAAAAACAGAAATCATGAATACTAAGCAGCACATGCCTCACAAATCCCTGTGGTCTCATATCTGACCAACTGTGCCCATGTATGTTTCTTACCCCACAGTAACATGTGCAGCCCCTTATCTTAAAAGAGTGAACTTTGCTGGAGTTACATGCAATGGATTCAGCAGCTTCTTGCTAAGTATTGGCTGCCTGTTTGCTCTTCTGATGTCTACCTGATTAAAAGAACTGTATAAAAGGAGGAAAAGGTCAGAGTAAAAACATTTCATGCAGCCTCCAGAAACAGAGCTCAGTCCCTAAGGAAAAGTCGCCTTTTTCTGGTGAGACTTGGCACCAACAATTGCCACACACTAGTGAGAGTTGTGCCAACCAGTTGTAGGGGTGGAAGGGTCTCTGATTTGGTGTTGTCTCTGTCAGGAAAAAGGCAGAACCCTTTCCTCCCCTTCTGAACTCTACTTCTCACCCAGATTTGCAAACAAATATCGTATTGGACCAACAGTGGGAATCTGAGAACTTCTCAGTAGAAAGTTTCATGATTTCGGCATTTAAAACCTAGCGTAAAGTAATTGGAAGAAAAAAGTGTCTATGGAGTTTGTAGGTCTTACTCAAACACGTTCTGAGAAAAATCAACTCAGGGACATTGTCACGAGTGAAGACTATCTAAAGTCCTTGGCTCAGGAGGCCCTGCCATTCTCCTGGGAAATCAAGAGTAGTACTGAGGAGCACGCTCAAGTCAGAAGATTTGCATACAGATCTGTGCTTCCCACACACTAGCTGAGTGACCTTGACAAGTTGCTTGATCTCTCTGTGCACAGTTCCAGTGTGTGCTGGAGCTGGTTTATCCCCGCTGGAGAGACGGATGTTTGCATGTCTTCCCAACTCCGTGTTCACTGATGCCATGTTGGCTGTGGTGGGAATCTTTACACCATGGGACTTGGCACATCAGTGTTCCCCCAGCCCACAAAGTTGTAAACATTGACCGGTGCACCACTGCATGCTGCCTAATTTGTGCAATGGGCTGATAATACCTATCTCACCTAGGGGATGAATTGAGAGACCTCATAGGAGGCCAAAGTGATAACCCTTAATACACACTAGCTTTCTAATTCATTTAGCCATGTAAATGTTTGCTATATTATTGTTGAGATTGCTTTTTGGAGAGGTGGAAGCTGATTTCACTTGCTCTATTGTTGGTTTGCAAAGCCACTTACCCTTTTGGTATCCCTCTTGCTCCTGGGGCCTATTTGACTGGTATGGCAACCTGTCAACTTATCATGAAATTCAGCAAATTATTTAACTCAGTGTCCTGACTAGGATAATGGGGTTCTGTTGGCGGAGAGATACCTGAGTGGGGGATGTATCATGACCTGATTGTGGTGGAGATGGACTGTAATCAATGGAGGAGTGCAATGGCACGATCTCGGCTCACTGCAACCTCCGCCTCCCAGGTTCAAATGATTCTCCTGTCTCAGCCTCCCAAGTAGGTGGGATTACAAGTGCACTCCACCACGCCCGGCTAATTTTTGTATTTTTTGTAGAGATGAGGTTGCTCCATGTTGGCCAGGCTGGTCTTGAACTCCTGACATCAGGTAATCCACCTGCCTTGGCCTCCCAAAGTGCTGGGATTACAGGTGTCAGCCACTGCACCTGGCCAATTTCCATGAATTTCGAATGGCTTAATAAATACCTTATTAAAACACGAAAACAAAAACCAGGAGACAGGATGGTATAAAGACGAGAAAAACACACTCTTGAAATGCCATCAGCTGTGTCTTAGGATACTGCTAGAGTGGGATAGATTTCTTATTCTACTTTTTGATGATATCTCATCCTGCACTAGTCAGATGTTCCACAGTGATGCTGCTTAACACACTACTCCAGAACTCAGTGGCTTACAATAACAAGAATATATTCCCAAACCAATTGTCTGTGGGTCAGCTGATCTAGCTCGGCTTGGCGTAGGCTGTGGACTCCATTCAGCTCTGCTGCATAGATTCCATTCAGTGGCTCAGGTGATGACCTGGGGAATCCTGTTCTCACAGTGGATGCAAGAGTGCAAAAGAATTGCAAAAGCATAGCAGAGGCCTCTGCTCACACCATGCCCACTAACATCCCATTGGCCAAAGGAGGTAAACGGCCAAGCCCAACGTCAAGCAGGCAGGTAGTATATGCTACCCACAGTGGGAGAGGAGAGGGGAGCCAATATTTGCTGAACGATGGTCCAAACTGTCACACAAACCATCACACTTATCTGAAAATAAGCTGATTAAATACTTTTCTAATTAAAAGTATGTTCTTGTTAAAAATAATACTTTACATTTGTATTGTATATTTTGGTTTTAAAAGCATTTTTGCATCATTCTCTCATATATTCCTTCCAGTGACAGAGTGGAGAGGCAGCATCCCCATTTTTCAAGATGTGAAGATTCTGGCTGCATTATTTTCCTAGCATGGCTGTAATGAATTACCATAAGCCTGGTGGCTTGAAACAGGAATTTATTCTTGCATAGTTCTGGAGTCTAGAAGTCCTAAATCAAGATGACGGCAGGTCTGTGCTGTTTCTGAAGGGCACAGGGAGGAATCCTTCCTTGTCTCTTCCTGGCTTCTGGTGTTTGCTGGCTGTCTTTGGGACTCCTTGGCCTGCACCTGCATCACCCCTGCCTCTGTCTCCATCATCACATGGCCTTTCCCCCACTGTGCATCTTTTCCCTTTTTCTTTTCTTTGAGAGGGAGTTTTGCTCTTGTCTCCCAGGCTGGAGTGCAGTGGCATGGTCTTGGCTCACTGCAACCTCTGCCTACCAGGTTCAAGTGATTCTCCTGCCTCAGCCTCCCAGTAGCTGGGATTACAGGCACCTGCCACCACGCCTGGCTAATTTTTGTATTATTAGTAGAGATGGGTTTTATCATGTTAGCCAGGCTGGACTTGAACTTCTGATCTCAGGTCATGTGCCCACCTCAGCTTCCCGAAGTGCTGGGATTACAGGTGTGAGCCACCCCACCCAGTCTCTCTTTTCCATTTTTTAAGAACACCAGTCATATTGAATTTAGGGCTCACCCTAATCCAGTATGACCTCATCTTAACTTGATTACATCTGCAAAGACCTTATTTTCAAATAGGTCACATTCACAGGTTCCGTGTAGATGTGAATTTTGGGAAACACCATTAACTCAGTACACTGGCTGGCAGAATTTATGACATCTACACCCTTGCTTGACAATTTCTCTGGTGTCTGGCATCCTCCCTGACAAATCCATGCCACATCTCTAAGGCCAAAGCTTCTTAAACTTCTCTGGGCATGCATATCGCTGAGGGTCTTGTTAAAAGTCAGACTCTGACTCAGAATGATCCAGACGGACCTCAGAGGTGGGACTAGGGTGAGCTGAGGAGGTGCCCTGCGTGACTCTGACAGGAAGGGCCTCCTTAAATGCTGTGCCCAGGGTGCCTCACTGTGCCACCCTAGTCCTGGCCTTGTGAGATCCTGCCTTTCTGACAAGTGCTGCTGGGACAAGGACCACACTTGGAGTTGCAGTCCACGTGGGTTTAGTGCTTGGAATCCACCCTCAATAACAATGAGGGTATTTCTATTTTGAGGTTGGATGTCTGTAACTCCTAGAAAAGCAACAGTGGTTCTGCTACATTTTTTTCTTTTTTTAATAACACTGGGTCACATGGGCTGGGCTGGCTGCCAATAATATTGGTTCTTCAGTGACATTTCAGGAAGTTCAGTTGGTAGCACAGAGATCCAGGGCCCCTTTGTGAACACCTGGTCAGACTTTCATCCCTAACCCTCCTGGGTTCCCAGAATATCACACCGTTAGTCCTGCCTCCCAACCTCTGTAGCACTGCCTGGAAGAGGCCCTTGCTGTCTTCCAATAGCCTCCCTTACCAGCCAGGGGCTGGGCCCAAACCAGCTACCTCATCACCAGCAATAGAGCCTATGCACTAAGCCCCGACCCCAGGCCTTGTTGTAAGCCCTACTCTTTCCTTAAAGTTTTATATATACGTATTTTTTATTTATATAATACATATGTTTGTGTATTTATTTTAAAATTTTATTTTTAGAGACAGGGTCATGCTTTGTTTCCCAGGCTGGAGTGCAGTGGTGCAGTCATAGCTGTCTGTATTTTTACCTCATTTGCCCTCCCTGTTACCAGACGGACATAAATACCCATTGATGTCCATCAACAGAAATCTTGAGTCAGAGGACATGGGATTGGGACGTTAGGCCCTCCTCTCCTCCAGGTCTTCTGCTCCTCTCACACAGGGCTCTGCCTTCTCCCCAGGGTCCAGTTTTGCATCTGAGGGATGTCAGAGCAGTCAGAGGCCTCACCGTCCAACTTCCAGGCGTGAGAAGAGAGACAGTATCCTGTTAAGTCCTCATGTAGTGTTGGTCATTTGCAGTGGCTGGGGAGAAGTGATGATAGGATTTTTCCTCTGTAATGACTGAAGACACTGAGGCACATGGGGACTTATGGGTGTTTTCGGAGCTCACACAGTGAGTTGGAGAAAGAAGGTAAATCCTTTTAGTGGAAAGAATCTTCCCCACAGGTGTTAGTAAGGAGCATTCTCATTCAGATTTTTAAAAAATTGGGACTCCTCTGAGAAACTGAGCCTTTAAAAAATTATTATGATTATTTTAAATAGAGACAGGGTCTTGCTGTTTCCCAGGCTGATCTTGAACTCCTAGGCTCAAGCAATCCTCCTGCATTGGCTTCCCAAAATTCTGGGATTACAGATGTGAGCCATCACTGAGTCTTGATGAGATGGGTGGGCAAATGTCAGGATGTCTTTCTTTTTTTTTTTTTTGAAATTGAATCTCACTCTGTCATGCCAGGAGTGCGATGGTGTGATCTTGGCTCACTGCAACCTCCACCTCCTGGGTTCAAGTGATTCTTCTGCCTCAGCCTCCCGAGTAGCCTGGATTACAGGTGTGTGCCACCACACCTGGCTAATTTTTGTATTTTTAGTAGAGATGGGATTTCTCCATGTTGGCCAGGTTGATCTTGAACTCCTGACCTCAAGTGATCCACCTGCCTCGGCCTCCCAAAGTGCTGTGATTACAGGTGTGAGCCATCATGCCCGGCCCAGGATGGCTTTTTCCAAACCATCCAGTGTAGTGGCATCTAAACTAGGTTCCATGGAACCCTGGGCTCAGGGGTGTCTTAATTCATTAGGGTCCTACTTTCACTTATTACTTTTAGTGGCAAAAACTGCAATTACTTTCGCATCAACCTAATAGCAAGAAAAGTTCCTTGCTAAAGAAGTCTGAGAACCTAGCATCCCAAGAATAGACAGCTGAACTTCAGGGCTTACAGAGGCATTGGTGAGGACAGAACAAAAACCAGCTATTTTTTCCCCTCTTTCTGATAGCATTCAATATTTCCACACAACTCCAGTGAGGTGCAAGGAATTGGAAAAACTTTAATGCAAGTGAGGGCCGACCTTCAGATTTTCCAGCTACGATTTCCTAGACTCAGGAGTCCTTGGATGTAGGGGACATGAGATGGAAAGATGGGTGAAATAATAAAGAGGAATGCTCCTCTCTTCCTTCTACCACTGAGAGATTCTTGGGTGACAGGGGTGGAAGGGGAGGAGGCAGCAAAGTCACATTTGTGTGAGAAAATAATGAAAATGAATATAGAGATACTGAATGTTGAAGCCAATTTTCTTTTCTTTTTTTTTTTTTTGAAAGAAAGAAAAAGAGAGGAAAGAAAGTGAGAGTGAAAGAAAGAAAAAAAAAAGAATGTAAGAGAGAAAGAAAGAGGAAGAGAAAGAGGGAGAGAGAATGAGATCCTTGTTCTATTGCCCAGGCTAGAATGCAGTCTAAAAATGGGTATTGAAAACCTCTTTTATACCAATAATTGTACTTAACAATGGAGACAGGAAGGAATAAGAGATGAAAATAACAAACAAGCAGCCAACCAATATTTTATTTAAACCTGTGAAATGCTATATTGATGATATAAATACAATAGCAGATTGCATTGTTAATAAGAAAATTAAAATTAAAAAATTTTAATCTAGAAAAGCCTAGATAAAACAGAAATAATTTATACTGACTCTGTTAAAAGGGATAACACCTCACTTCCTATGAAAAACTGTGTTATATGGGCCCCCCCTCCACCGTCTACACTTAACCTTGCTACTGGAAACCTCAGTGCATCACTAATGAACAAAGAGAGATAGACCAATAGAAAAACTTGAATGGTAGCTCAAAAGTTTCATGAAGTTTAGAAGATGATGGTGAGTGGAAATTTTAAAAATTTGGTTATGTTCAAGTAAAATCCCTATGTAATTGCCTAGATGCAGAAATAGTGTCAGATCTCTGCAATATAGGCACACAGATTAGAATTTCTTTCTGGACCTTTAAAATATGCATTAAAAGCAAAACCATGTATCTTTCACAATATGGAAATAAGAACTAGTACTCTCACAAAATGTGCCTTCTCTGAGTCACACTTTAATGTTTTCACACCCGCTTTTATTGGGAGTAGTTACAGGAGACATTGCTATGAAAACCACATCTGCCTTTGCTGGAAAGGGCTGACAAGGGCATTATCCATTATCTATAGAACATCACACATGAGAAACTCCTTTTGCTATCTGGTGCCAGGAAAATCTTTATCTCCAGAAACTAATCTGTTTCCTCCTCTCTAATAACAAGAATGATATAACTTTTATCCTGTTTCCCTTTTTGCTCTGGCTGCCAGGGAGTTCAGGGCCAAACTTGATGATCAATCATAGTAATTATAACGAACTTTGTGGCTAGAGGAATTATTTCAAGTTTTCATGGCTTCTACTTTCAATTTCTAGTTGTATTAATCATGTTTTATGTGTCTGTGTGTGCACACACATGAAGACTTGGTTTTCATTGTAACTTACTTCAAGTCCTTATTGGAAAATAATGAATTACGTTGATTTCATAAAAGTAAAAGATACAAGAAGATGTAAAAATATGCTTTTTCTTGCTACAAATAGCTTTCATACCTGTGTGTAAGTATATGCATTTTCTCTTTCTCTTTGGGGATAACTACTTCTAAACAAATTATATGTTCGTCAACATTATACCCAGACAAGCTTTATTCTGCTAATGGATCATTTCTTTGACAAAATAATATGTCCGTATTTATAGTTGATACTTTCCAGAAAATTAACACCATAATTTTGCAAAACTTTGTTAAGCTCACAGTTATCACGAGGTCCTTAAGTTGGTTCTGATGGTTTGGCTGAATTCACAGAATCACTGCAGAGGATTCATTTACATTACGGTTACCAAATGTTTGAAATGGCCCATCATGTCATTTTCACTTTGCTTCAATGTTTTCTTTTTTCTTAGGTAATGCAGATGAAATAAATGGTTGATTTGCTTCAAATGGTCTATTTTCCTTCCCTGAGCCTGTTCTATCAGCAAGCTTACATTTAAACATATTTTAGTCATATGGATTTTCCACTGACTAATAAGCAAAACACAGCTTTTTTAAAATCCTAAAAAATAGTATGTTAACATTCTTTCAAATTATTGTTTTAAAATAATGTTCCACATTACATTCTCAAGCTTGGGACAAACCGGAAAGATCCCCTGAGTTTTTAAACCATATTCATTTCCCTGAGCACAGGGTCTCTGCATCCTAGATGGTACAATGCCTTCAGTTCCCCTGTCAGTTGGAATTTAGCAAGTCATTTCTCTTTAATGGTTGCCAGACCTCCTGGATAAGCTGGGGCACTTTGCTTTGCCCCAGATCTCCATTGAGAATGGAACCTTCCTACTTACTTTCCCTTCACCGTCATAAGAACACTGGGATCCTGCTGGCATAAAACCGTTTTGACCTCTGAATCATAAAGCTGTACATTAACAGGGGATTGTTTGCAATTAGGTAACTGATCCTTTCCCCGTTTAACCTGAGTCAGCTCATTCGATACTAACACAGTGCTTCTGTAACTCCACCTCTCCACCCCCTGCCTCTCATTCCCTTGACAGGTCTCCAAGAATAGCTGGGTGGCTTTGTTCTTCAACTCTGCATATAACCAAGAAACCAAGAGGCTATAGAGGGA
The DNA here is from genome assembly GCA_963573385.1 of Cacajao melanocephalus. Taxonomy (NCBI): domain Eukaryota; kingdom Metazoa; phylum Chordata; class Mammalia; order Primates; family Pitheciidae; genus Cacajao; species Cacajao melanocephalus. The sequence goes on along the minus strand of CAUYLG010011705.1, from coordinate 16,983 downwards.
CTGGATATCAGCTCAGGGCCTGGAATCAGACAAAGCTACCTCAGATTGAATCTGGGGTCTGCCACTTCCTAGCTGCACGACCTTGGGTAAAGTGACTTAATTCTCTGAAACCTGAGTCTCCTCATCTGTAAAATGTGGATACCAGTAACAGTACCTGCTTTATAGGGTTGCTTCATCATTCAGAGTACCTACTATTGTCCAGGAACTGTGCCAGGGACCAGGTATACAGTCAAAGCACAGATGGTTCCACCCTCACGGAGCTCTCATTATAGTTGAGGAGTCACATACTAAGCAAACAAATGAAAAATGCATAGTTACATATTTTGAGAAGTGTCTTAAGTGAGACAGAATTATTTGGTGACCAACAGTGAGAAGCTGTGGGGCTGTGGGGTAGAGAGAAATCAAGGAAGGCCTCTTAAGCAGGAAGCATTTAAATTATACCTGCAAGGCAATAGCCCAGGAAGCCAGAGACAGGACATGTGGAACGGCATTTCAGGAAGGCAGAACAGCACATGTAATAGGTCTTAAGCAGGCAAAGCCTGACTTTTTTTTAGAAGAAAAGTAAATTATTGTGCCTTTAATGAACTGTGTGAAAAGCAGAAACCTCAAAAGTGAGTTTGGTGAAGCTCAGTAGTGATCCAAGACACAAAAAGACTCGATCCAGAGTTTAGAATAGATCAGAAGTCAAGGAACTACAGAACTACAGCCCATGGGCCTACTGCCTTTTTTCTTTTTTTCTTTTTTTTGGGAGGGCAGACAGAGTCTCACTCTTTCACCCAGGCTGGAGTGCAATGGCACCATCTTGGCTCACTGCAACCTCTACCTCCCAGGTTCAAGTGATCCTCCTGCCTCAGCCTCCCAAGTAGCTGGGATAAAGGTACCTGCCACCATGCCCAGCTAATTTTTGTATTTTTAGTAGAGACAGGGTTTGGTTTCACCATGTTGCCCAGGCTGGTCTGGAACTCTTGACCTCAAGTGATCTGCCCACCTCCACCTCCCAAAGTGCTGGGATTACAGGCATGAGCCACCACGCCTGGCCCCACTGCCTGTTTCTGTAATAAAAATTGTCCTAGAACACAGCCACACCATTTGCTTATGAATTGTCTCGGGCTGCTTTCACACCACTTGCATGCCTAACATATTTACTATCTGGCCTTTTAAGAAAAAGCCTGTCAACTCCAAAACAGCAAACTTCTCAATAAATGCTTAAATAAAACAACAACCAAAAGGGCAAAAAAAAAAAAAAAAGCCATTTTTTCCCCCACATATGTGAGAGCAAGTAACAGGTTTTAATTCAAACATCTTTGAGAAATGGTGTAAATGAAAATGCTGAAAACATTTAGAATGTAGGATTACTGAAAAATTAAGATGAACAAACTTAAAATATTTTAAGACTTTTCAGAAATTATTTCTATTCATAGTGTGTACACATCAAGCATATGAAATAAGACACTTCCACTTCCAGGATCTTATTTCACATGCTTGATGTGTACATCTAGGCTAACTAGATGTTAGAAAATGTGTCATCTAGGCTGACTAGATGTTAGAAAAGGCCCTCTCAAAACATTTTTTTATTGCATTGCTTGCTGGCCTCATAGAAAATAGGAAAACGCTCTAATGAACTAAAACAAACAAATAAACAAAATCCCAAAACTGAGCTGAAATAAGAATGGTATACTGAAAGCCCACATAAATAGCAGAGGTTGCTCTGAGCGCAAACACCATGATCATTTGTACAACTGACTCAGCTAGTGGCAAGTTGAAAGGGCTTAACGTGAAAGCCCTGATAAACCAGGATTCTTAAAGGAGCTAGCAGATCCTAGATTGATAGCAGCTCCCTACTCCCAGAAGAAGCAAAAGAAAATTTTCTCTCCAGAAAAAAATATCTCCATTTCAGTCACTTGGAGTTCCCACTAAGATTTGTCAAATATAAATTTCCCCAGATCACCAAGCATGTAAGGAAACCAGTCACCGATGCAGGAAAGACAGTGGAACAGATGAGAGTAAGTGCAAATTTAGACATACATCCCCAGTGGCTTCAGATATTAGGATTATTAACTATAGAATATAAAATGACTATTTTCAAAATTCTTATAAATAACATATATTATGCATATATACACTACATACATATACATAACAAATGTGTATTGTATATTGAAGTTTTGCTAAGAGAGTAGATTTTAGGTGCTCTTTCCACACAAAAGAATTAGAAATAAAATAATTAAATGAAAACTGAGCATGCAACAAGAGACTAAAAAGTTACTAGAAAGATTTGAAGAATTCAAGTTAAACTTTGGGAAATGAAAAAATACAATTGTTATTCTAAAATAATTAATGGGTTTAGCCATATAGTAGACACAGGTGAAGAGAGAATGAGTGAACTAGAAGATAAAGCTAGAGAAACTACCCAGAATGCAACTCAGAGAGATGAGGGGAGGGAAAATGAGAATAGGACATCAAGCAATATGGAAGACAGAAAAGGAAAGTCTGGCACATTTATAATTAGGGCCCATAAAGAGAGACTGGAGACACTGAGAGAAGGTAATAGATATCTGCAAAGATAATGGCTGATAATTAAACAAACAGAACTGGTGAAAGATATACATTTATACATGTGTGATGCAGGATAGATCAAATTAAATTAATACCGATACACTGCAGTAAGACCACAGAGCATTAAAGAAAAAAAAATCTTAGAAATAATCATAGAGGAAAGACAGTCACTTACAATTAGCCTGACAGCCAAGTTTTCCACAGAAACAGTAGAAGCCAGAAATTAGTGGAATAACATGTTACTGAGAGAAAATAACTATCAACCCAAAATTGGGTGGATCAAGAATGAGGGTAAAATAAGGACATTTTCAGAGAAAGAAAAATTGAAATGGTTCATCACTAACAGACCTACACTAAAAGAATTTGTAAAAGAGTAAAGACTTATAAGCCCAGAAGAAAAGTTTAAGATGTAAGAAGATATGATAAACCAAGAACATTATTTTTAAAAAAATAATCTTATAGTTTGTTTAGAATTAACTATATGTTTTTAAAAATAATGTCCAATTTGTTGCTCAAAAAATAAAGAATAATTAAAGTACTAGACAAGAAGCGCGTGTACGTAAGAAGATGTTACACAGAGTTAGTGTCTGTTCTCATCTATATAATATGGAAGGGGGAATTCATTGGTCATAGTAGCAGGGGTAGTAGGGGCCATGTACAGCTCAATTACACGGCTTCTTTTCTCACCAAAACTGATCTAGCAACCACCACAGCTGAGTGTATAAAGTGCTACTGCAAAGGCCAATGCTGAGTCCCTGGGTGGACTAACTGGCTACCTTGTGACACATTGATGACACTAGACTTCTTTGACTTTGAAAAGGGCACTACTTTGATTTACATATGATAGAAAAATTCTGTTTGCGGATTTTCCTTCTTTTCCTTCAGTATTCTTCCAGGACCATAATTTTTAGACATACAAAATGCCTTATCTATCACATAGCATCCTACACAACATCATCTCCAATCACGGTACACATTTTACCACATGCAGTGCATCAAAGGATCCATTCTACAGAAGTCCTGGTTTCGTAACAGCTGAGTGGCCACACACGAAGAGGTTAGGATACTTTCCTATAGGAATGCAGTAAGTGCCTTAAATCAGAAGCCACTATATGGTGCCATCTCTCCCATACTAAGGATGCATGAGTGGAAAAACTGAGGGGGAGGTAGGTGTAGCCCCTCTCACAAAACACCTAATACCCCACTGGAATAATGTTTGCTTCCATCAGAGAACATTATCGTGAAGTGATGAATTAGAAACTCAGACTGTCCTTCGGCTATTTTGGGCTCTTCATTCCATTGACCCAACAGTCAGAGTAGGGGTCACCATTATTGCTATATAATAAGGATAAAAAAGGCAATATGCATAACCCAGGGATTCACTGGGGTGCCCTTAAACAAAAGCCCTGGTCAATGAAAGCAGTGGTAATCCAATCAGGTTAAAGCCATCAAGGACTAAGATGACTTCCCTTATTGCAAGATGATGGAGGAAGGAAATGTGAGGCCTTGTGGTCAGTTACAGAGACAGGGGCTATAGCAGTTATATTTTAAATCACCACTAAGTCACTTTTTTCTCCCCTTCCACCCCCCACCCACTTCTACCTTATTAAAAAAAGACAATACTCACGATAGCTCATGTTTTAGATTATGACCAAAGTGACATTATCTCACAATGACACAAGACCTTAGGTGACTTCACACCTCCCTCATGTTGGGAGCACCAACTTTTCGCCTTGATGAAAAACAAGAGTAGAGGCCAAGAGGTAAATGAGTGAATAGCACCAGATATTGTCCATTTGCCCTTTTAGATCCATCTCCACTTTTCTCTCCTTGCTTTCTTCCCCACAGGGGGACATATACAAATGGTGGCAGAGGGCTCTGAGCTAATAGCAGGAGATAGATGTAGGAAGGAAAGTGAGGTCAGCACATTTTATTCCCCTGGTTTCCTCCCAGTAAGTTCACTTCAGACTAGCTGTATCCCTCAAAAGAAGGTTACTATCCTTCTTAAAGCAGCTCTAGGGGACTCTCTATTCTTCAAGGGTGTGAAAACCTCTCCTCTTTTGTCCTTTTCAGCCTAGAAGCAGTGATGTTTCTGCCACTGTAGCACTAGGTTCCTGAACAAACCCTAACGTTCCCCTGTATCATGCCCATACCTTTGGAATTAATCCCTTTGTACAAAATTACTTCTTGAATTATCTCAAGTTGAAATATCTGTTCATATTGGGACCTGATTGGCCCATTCACTGTGATTACATGTTACTTAACACAATGTGTATGAACCAACAGCTATACAAAGAGATTTTTTTTTTTAAGACGCCCATAAACTGAGAGACCTAGGTAATTCCCAGACCTGGATAAAGTCCGGGGAAATTCCCTGTGGATTCAAAACTGATTAACTGTTTGGAAGCACCTGATGGGCTCAGAAAAAGTTTTTATAAGAATACTTTCTGGTAACCAGGGAGAAAAAGGTCCAAGAGGGATGTGAAAAGTCAGGTGCATGCTACTTCTGGTTGTAATGCTTGAACAATTTCTACGGAAATCCAAGAGAGAGCCAAGGGTTTGTCTAAAAACCAGGTTACTACGTTAAGAGAAATGTTAAAACAGCTTAGTGTTACCTTCTCTCAGGACCAATTTCCTCAGAACAATCTGAATCATTTGAATCGGTTTGAATTTATAATCAAATGACCAACTGACCAGATAACCCAGAGGGAGTCAGTATTTCTGAAGGAGAGAAATAAGTGGGCACATGAACATCACTGGGAACTGGGACTGACTATAATTTGGCAGGGCCCAGGGCAAAATGAAAATGTGGGACCCTTGTTAAGAAATTATTAAGAATTCCAAGATGGTGATAGCAGAACCATTAAACCAAGCACAAGGCTCTTCTAAATGCAGGGGCCTGTGTGACCACACAAGTAGCCCACCCATGAAGCCTGCCCTGCCTGGAGGGTTTGTTACAACACAGACTGCTGTGCCCTGCTCGCAGAGCTTCAGATCCAGTGTGTCTGGGGCAAGGCCCAAAAATTTACATTCCTAACAAGTTCCTGGGTGCTAATGATGCTGCTGGTCCAGGACCACACTCTGAGAACCACTACCCTAGATGATGCAGAAGACAGGGAAAAAAAAATCTCAGAATAAAAATGAACATATGACTAATGTATTTAGAGCTCAAACAGACCATCTATATGGATTTTGTACTGAATACCACAGTATATATCTACAATTCATAAAAAGGTAAATTTACTCAATTATAAATTTATAGATACAAATTTAATATCCTGAATATTATTAACTGCCTATGTCACATTTAATTATTCCTTTTCCCAGCAAATGCTTTTTGTCTACTCTGTGCCAGGGAACTGTGCTTGCTCATGCATTATGTATTGAATAGGTCATACATAAATAAGGATATTATTTAGAATAGTGATCTTAAGTATAGGGAAGGGGGAGATATGAAGTTCAGATAGGGAGAACACTCAGATAGAGAAATTAAAATGTGGGAATGCCGTGTCATTTTTTTATAAGCACAAGCGTATTAGAAGCCTATTAAGAAAATACACCTTGATGAAATATTTTGATATTGATAAAATTGATACATAAAATAGAACAAGCATCATATCTGGGTGCTTTTTAAATGGTAGAGAACTTATTTCAAGTAAGGAAGAAATATTCGGTTTTCATGGTTCCCTTCAAAAGTTTATTGAGAATTTTAAACTCCCGTCCTATATTGAAATACTCAGACTATAAACACAGAAACAAAATCTTCAGAAGTTTTCAAATCCTCCACTTGTAATAACCAAGTTATTTGTTAGGAAAATCGGCAAGGTTAGGGTATTTTTTTTTCCTGAAGGACTAACAGAAAGTTAGATATCCTTCTATGAACTACCCCACTGTCACTTACAAGGTCTTATAAAGACACTGACTGCTTTCACAAACATTTCCAGCATCACAGCCTCCAAGAGTCCATGCAAGCTTCAACGTTCTGGTTTCTCTTCCTGAATATATGGTGTGGCTGGCTATTGACTATACATCATCATGATTTCAAGGGATGAAAAGTTCACTCAGGTGGAATGTGGGTATTCTTGACCTCTGAACTCTATTGTTCTGAAGCCAGGGAAAAATATGAGTAGGGTGGTGATATTAAACAAATCTGATAAGGTCATGTTTGGCTTCAAAGGAAGACCAGTAACCAAGTGCACAATACCCTGCAATTTCCAGTATATTCTTCTCTCTAAGCCTTGAGTGTTGATAATTAACTTCCCACTATTCTAAACTGAATTTATGGCTTTTCAATTGAAATTTTAGTAAAATTAAATAATTAAAATTTTAAAACTTTTTATATGATAGTCAAAAAATTAAATAAATGATATATTCACCCATGGCCTCCCTACCTCACACTAAACATAAAGATGAATAGATATGTACCATATTACAAGCATTTACTGGGAAGCACATTAATGAAAAATACTAACAAAACTTTATACTACACTTCTAAAATATAAAAATAAATATAGGAACTCCAGTTTCCAATAAAAATGTTCAAATCAAAGGCATTTCAACAGATGAATATTTACTATGAGTTTCTGGTAATTTTTTTTTTTTTGAAAAGGCATCATTTATTTTTTTCAAGCAAAGATCAAAGAATATTTTGTATCTGGTCCCCTGTTGATTTATATCAGTTTAACTGCCAATATTTCTTAATTCAGAATGAAATTGCACAGAGCCCGATTTATAAATATTTATGTATAAAGTTAACAACTGTGAACTGTACTGGTGTGTCAAACTGTAAACACAGTCATGGAATATTGGTTCATTTTGAGAACAGATGTTATGCTATCTCCATGATGGGACTGATTGCAGGAGAAACAAGTCATGATTTAGTCTCTTGCTTTTTAGCAACTTTCAAAACAACAGGTAAATCTAGAGAGAGCAAAACCTGACACTTCAGTCCCCACTCTCCATGCCTGCCACAGTGGCAGACATCACTAATTTATCCTAGAAATTTCTCGGAGCTCAGATCAGCATTGGTATAGCTTTCAACATGTGCTCTGGTAGTCACTATCTATTGACTGTAAGTGGTACAAGATTTAAGCTATTTTCTCTGTGTTTAATTCTTGCGTCTTGCAGTGGTTCTCCAAATTTTTTATGTCTAGTATATTTTCAAATATTAGAAAGTCTGTAGCATTCTGAAAGGGAGTAAGAGATTGAAAACAATTATAAATAAATGACACAAACAGTAATAATCTAATCACTCTCACATCCTCTTGGTCAAGTAAAGCGGCCACAATTATCTGGTTCATTTTGTATCCAAGTTACCCTCAAAGGTTAATTTTATAGCTTTGGCTACATGCCTACATTTACTCACAGAGTAAAGCTCTCTTGTACCCATTAAGCACATTCCTTTAGGTCCTCCTGGTGGTCTGCTTAGGAGAGTAGATTCTACTGTTGAGAGAATGGGGTGAGATGCTGTTGGTTTGACTTAGAAAGAACATTTTAGCCAATGAGTGTTAGCCTAATCCCAGAGACAAAGAGGATGATTAGGAGTCTACTGGTTGTTTGCAGCGAAAAACAATTAGGTATCCCTGTTTTATTTGCCTTACTTCCTTTAATCCTCTCAGCATCCCTGTGAGAGAATGGAGACAGTGAAGTGAGTTCCTTGCCTTGTGAGCCCAGAAAGAACGGACAGAGCCTGGACTCTAATCAGGAGATATGACTGACTTCAAAGCCGGTGTGCTAAGCCTGTTTGTAAATCTGCCCTCTGGTGACTAACAGAATCTAGTGACCTTCCATCACTGGAATGGATGTTAAAAACCAACAGCCATACCCCAAAATGAAATAGCCACCATCATTCTTTCCACTGCTTCAGTCCAAGTTGGTTTTATTGAGGGCAGGCAATCCACTTCCTGCTTGGACCAGGTGCCTGAAAGCAACTGTTCTTCTGCTTGCTTCAGGAGGTCTTTCTGAGTCACTGGTATTCTACCTGAAGTGTAACAACTCATAGGAGATAAAGCAGATGGGAGGGCTTTATAAACATTAAAAGCTACAGCGCCACACAATATGAATTAGTGTCAGAATTACTTAAATTTAGCATCCTACCTTCAAACAGGAGCTAAATTTTTATTATTACCTTACAGGTAAAACAATGAAGGAAAGAAGAGAGGGACCCTACTAACCTTACATGCCAATGCTCTTTTAGACATAACATACGTGAGATCATTTAATCGTCACAACAGGCACCAAGTATATATGTTTTTAATTCCTTCTGTTTAATTTTTATTACCATGTCACCTACTACATATTTTGCTTCCTTAATTTACTTACCATCTATGCCCTCCCCATCCCATTAGACTCTTCCTTAAGTGATTCAGATTTTGGTTGGTTTCATTTACTGCTCTATCTCTAATAGTGCCTGGCACACAGCAGATGTTCAATAAATATTAGTTGAGTAACTAAATGGAGGCTCAGAGAGATTCAATACCTTCCCTGAGGTCACACACTTAGAACTGAGCCTTATGTCATCTGTATCCAATCGCTACATGAACACTCCCAGCTCTGGACTTGGGGTTGCTCAAATGATTGATGAGTACCACCAGCAAGCAGAAGACTGAGGACAGTACAGTCATATTTGGATGTCACTTGGCATTGCATTTCACAGGAAATCATTGTGACATTTGTCACAACTAAAAAGGGGTGCTACCAGATGTGCTCTGAAATTATTGCTTATTCACAATGACAACACAAAGAAAGAAGTTTAGTACATAGATAGCAGAGAGATCTCTAGATTTGGAAATCCCTAAAATAAATGGTTCTGATTGGATTGCACCAGCCAGAAACCCAGCTCACAATTCTTCCTTGATAGTTTCCTCCTAGTCTTTGGCCCCTGTCTGGTTCAGATGACTGCAATTAAACTCAATAGAAACTGACCAAGGGCCTACTCAGGGCCACTTTGTGTCACCCACGGGTGGTAACTGGGGAAAATGTTCTGAAGTATTTAATCTAGTATGAGGAGAAAGGCAATAAGACACTAAATTTCATATGAAGCATTACAAAAATGATAGAGCATATGGTAGAGTGCTGAGGAAGGAAAGTCTGGTATCTAAAAGCTTAAAGAAGGTATGAGGGGCCTGGTGTGGTGGCTCACGTCATAATCCCAGCTCTCTGGAAGGCCAAGGCAGGCAGATCACTTGAGGTCAGGAGTTCTAGACCAGCCTGGCCTACATGGTGAAACCCTGTCTCTACTAAAAACACAAAAATTACCTGGTCATGGTGGCATGTGCCTGTAATCCCAGCTACTCAGGAGGCTGAGGCAGGAGAATTGCTCGAAACAAGGAGGTGGAGGTTGCAGTGAGCCAAGATTGTGCCACTGCACTCCAGCTTGGGCAACAAGAGCAAAACTCTGTCTCAAAAAAAGAGAAAGGCTAGGCGTGGTGGCTCATGCCTGTAATTCCAGTACTTTGGGAGGCCAATGTGGGTGGATTACAAGGTCGAGAGATTGAGACCATCCTGGCCAACATGGTGAAACCTCATCTCTACTAAAATACAAAAATTAGCTGGGCATGGTGGTGCGTGCCTGTAGTACCAGCTGCTGGAGAGGCTGAGGCAGGAGAATTGCTTGAATCTGGAAGGCGGAGGTTGCAGTGAGCTGAGATCATGCCACTGCACTCCAGGCTGGCGACAGAGCAAGAAGAAGAAGGAGAAGGAGAAGGAAGAATAAGAAAGAAGGAAAAAGAAAAAGGAAGAAGAAGGAAGAAGAGGAGGAGGAAGAAGAGGAAGAAGGAGAAGAAATGAGGGATGAGGGAGCTTGTGACCTGTACTAAGAAGAGAATCACTGTCCAAAGGCAGGAAGAATTACAAGGTCACCACCAAGCTGAAGCAGAGGAATCACAGATTCTAGAGGTCTAAGCAAAACTCAGAAGCAATATAATTGAGCCCTGAAATTCCCACCCAGGGGTGATTTTGCTCCATAGGGACATTTGGCAATGTCTGGTGACGTCTGTCCCTACTAGGAAGGGGTGCTACTGGCATCCAATGGGCAAAGGCCTGGGATGCTATTAAGCATCCTACAATACAAAGGATAGCCCCTAGAACAAAGAACTGTCCAGGCCAGTAGTGGCAAGGCTGAGAAAGCTTATCTCAAAAATCATGAGCTTTGAAGGCCAATACACCTGGGTTGGGGTCCCAGCTCTACCCCTAAGTAGCCAACTGATGTTGGGCAAATGACTTAGTGTGTTTATCTGTAAAATGGGAAATGCTAGTGGTAACTACTCCACAATGATCATCCTTCATTCAGCAGGCATGCCTAAGCAGTCTCCTAAGTGTGGGGCTAAACATGGAATTTGGGCATAAAAGCAATCAATGTACTAAAGAGGGTGAGGTGCTACTGAAGAGATACATGAGGGCTAAAGAAGCTCCAAGGAGCGTCTACCCTATATAAGAGAGATCAAAGGCTTCCTGGAAGAAGTTACATTTAATTCAACATGTGAAGGACAGTGAAGGATGACCCAGATGAAGAGGAGTGGATTAAATGAGATAATAAATGATACTCATCATGAGACGTGTACATTGAGCCAGGTACTAGAGTACAAGTTTCTCTTCTTTCTAAGTACTTAGTTCCTTGTCTAGATATTTTCTAAACTCCCTTACAGTTGATATGGCAGTGAGACTATGTTCACGCCAATATAATCGAGAAGAAGTGATGTGTTGATTTCTGGACCTACGCTTTTCCATCATTGATTTCCCAATGACTTCTTTTTGTTCCTTCCTGAATGCAAAATAGGGATGTGGCCCAGACCCAGCTTCAGTCATGCTAGGGCAGGGGTAAGCAGAGTTGTTCTGTAAAGGGTTATATAGTAAATATTTTCAGCTTTATGGGTCATATGAACTCTGTTGCAATTACTCAGCTCTGCTGTTGTAGCACAAAAGTATCTATGATACACAAGTGGGCATGGCTGAGTTCCAATAAAACTTCATTTATGAAAACAAGTAGAGGACTGGATTTGGCCGGCCATAGTTTTTTTAATTCCTCTGCTAGAGATGGAGGAGCAATAAGATGGAAGGAACCTGGATTTACGACAGATAACACAGACTAGAACTTCTCTACCAACCTAGACTCCTTCCTTTGGAATTGTTAGGAGAGAAAGAAGTACATATATAGTTAAGCCTTTTAACTTAGCCTTGCCCTAACACATGGGCTTTTCAGGCTTCTTTGGGCTTAGACTGTTCTCGAAACCCAATAATTATGTACATATAATAGAGTCTTCTGATAAAATGACCTCTGAGAATGAGGCTTTTGGAAGTCTACCTTCAGGCTGGAGGGAGCTCATGCTTTAGCATCAAGGGTTGAGGGTTAAATTCTCAGCACTCCCCATCCAGCTGAGGGAAGCAAATTGGAGACACCATCATCATTTCAAAATTCAAGGTTTATAGAAAACCTAACAAATCATCTAAGTCTGTCTGCCTGACACCTACTGATGTTCTTCTGGAAACCACTCTGTAAGTAAATGGATAGTGAATACATCAATAGATAAACTCTGGGTGCTTGCTGGCAGTCCATGCTGGCTCAATGGGGCCTCGGTGACCTAATGTAAGATGTAAGATGAAAGTAGAACTTCTTGTGGGCCCCTGGACCGAACTCAATGACGGTGTTAATTATTTATGGGTTCCCTATAGCTGTTTTTGTCGGGAAATTAGGAAGGCAAAAGTATCCCATGTAGATCTTTTTCCAAAAGAGTTTGAAACAAAATGATCACAATTATTTTTATAGTCATAATCCATTTACATCTATAACTATTTTAGGTAACCCCACCTTCAACAGAAAGTAATCATTGCCAATTCTAAATAATCTCTAGATCATGACAAGGAGAGCTAAACCAGTCAGAGGCACTGGAAGAGGAGGGAAGGATGGAAGTGCCAAGATGTTTCCATTAGCGCGAACTTAAAAAGTATCCAATTAAGTTTGATTCTTCCATTTCACAGATGAAAAAATTTTGACTGAAAGAGGGTAAATGTTCAAGGTCACAAAACCAAAATAATATATTATTATACCATAATTCTATATATGTATAACTAAACATACATACATACATATACATATATATACACATATATATACACACACACACACACACACACATATATATATACATGTACATATATATATAAAATTATGAGAGAATATGACTCTACTGGTCCTTTTCCCCTTTTGTTTTCTATATTAAAAAGATCCAGAGGTAAATGTGGACCTCGACCAAATCAAAATCTCTTATAAAAGTTGGAGTTAATAAAACCTCCAGAATTTTTATTTATTTATTGACTTCACTTAGTTTTCTAAGAAAAATGGTATGAACAAGTAAGATATTTACACTTGTTCTTGTCAAATAGCAGCTGTGTCCCCCCAGTGCAGTCTTTTTAAAAAATCCTACAGAATTCTAAGGCTTTCAGAAATAAGATGGAAAAGAAGCGAAGTACTAGTTACATTAAAATTCAGATGTAAAGATGCATTATAAGCACACTTCACTTTTCTGTTTTGAATCTCCCTGTATCTTTTAAAATTAATATATAATATTTGTATACTGTTTTAGAATACATGTGGTGTTTTGTGGCATGCACAGGTGTAATGATCCAGTCACAGTATTTAGGGTACCTATCACCTGGAAATTTATCATTTAAGGACATTAGTCTAGGTTATATGGCTGGTACCTCAAAAACACAGGCAACAAAAACAAAAATAGACAAATGGGACTACATTAAACTAGAAAGCTTACCCACAGCAAAGGAAACAATCAACAGACTGAAGAGATGACCTGTTGAATGAGATAAAGTATTTGCAAACTATTCATCTGACAAGGGGCTGATACCCAGAACACACAAGGAACTCAAACAACTCAAAAAATTTTTTTTAACTTGATTACCTCTGTAAAAAAATAAGAAATAAAATAATAATCCCATTAAAAAGTGGACAAAGAACATGGAAGGACATTCCTCTGCACTTTTGAATAGGTTTCCCAAAAGTCCTGTGGCACACACCCTAAGGGTAGAGAAAGACAAAATATTCCAACACAGCTTTGCATGGCAGGGCCCCTGTATCAGGCTGCCACTTATCGCCCTGTTGTAAGTCTAGAAACAGTTCCTCCCTGTCTTACTTAGAGTGGCACAGACACCATAAAGTCAGAAAGACTTGGCCCCCAACCTCAATAGGCCATGACTTTTTTGAAAAGCCAAAGCTGGGGCATGAAAATGTTCAGTACATGGCACTGTGCTGTTGATTTCTACCTAAGCCGTATATTTTTCAGTACCTAAATAGTGAAAATATGTATATACTCTCCAGCCTGGTATTCAGGAAGATCAGGCTGGCTGGGAAGTTCTGGGATCGCAATCTAATCTCCGGGAAATCACACCAGGGCCATTTGTCTATCGACACAACCAAAGTATAAAAGTGCCCACGGAGCTTCCCTACAAACTGGTTGGCATCCATGCCTCAAATCACAAAGGCTTTGTGGTAAGAAAGTAGCTGGAACAACTGCTGGCCACATTTTTGATCCCCCAAACTGGAGAGAAAATGCCTGTGTCAAGTGTTTTCAACACATTTTCAGATACACTGAATATGTTACAATAAAGAGCATCTCAGATAGTGGAAAACAGTTTTGCTAGTTCGAGTCTAGTGTCAAAGGGGCCGGGAAGGCTTACACATAAAAAGCAAAGATGTATTTCACATTAAATAACCCACAGTGACAAGATTTTAAGGAAATAACTCCTTTTCTTCACAAAATATGTGTGACTCACTGCCATGTCCACAAATCATCAGGCAACTACTGTACGTTTTAAAAATCCATCTTAGTCTTCTGCTCACACAAACACTTTCATATTCTCACATATGCAAACATCTCTGCTCTTTTTTTTTCTTTTCTGGTTACACACAGAATTCACATCATAGAAGAAAATCCAGAAGATAAAGATAAGGAAAAATAAAAACAACAAACTATAATCTCAACCAAAGATAAATAATTTTCAGACACTGGTAAATATCCCTCCAAATAGCTCTATCTTTTTCTCTCCTGTCTTGTTCCCCCTTCTCTCCTCCATGTACACAACACACAGACCTACACATCCTAAAATGAATGCACACTCTACATAGCAACAGGAGTTTTTTCACTCAGTGATATATGTAGACTCTCTCTCTCTTTCTCCTCTCTCTCTCTCTCTGAGATGGAGTTTCACTCTCGTTCCCCACTGGAGTGCAAAGGCGCGATCTTGGCTCACTGTAACCTCTGCCTCCCAAGTTCAAACGATTCTCCTGCCTCAGCCTTCCAAGTAGCTGCGATCACAGGCATGCGCCACCACACCCAACAAATTTTGTACTTTTAGTAGAGACAGGGTTTCACCATATTGGCCAGGCTGGTCTTAAACTCCTCACCTCAGGTGATCCACCTCCCTCAGCCTCCCACAAGTGCTGGGATTATAGACGTGAACCACCGCACCTGGACTAGAATATCTCTTAATGAAAATAAATGCATATCTATATGATATCTTCATGACTATATTGTATTGTATCTCATTATGAGTATGTGTAAACACATGTACACATATGAACACACCATTATTTATTTAATCAGCCCCCACTTTGAACAAATAAGAGATGTCTCTCCTTCCCTCTACTATCATAAATGATTCTTTAATAGATGTGGATATCCAAGTACCCAGATCTTTATGTATAGTTTCCACAGGCTAAATTCATAAAATAGTCACACCAAAGAATATAAACATTTTAATGTTTCAGAAGCCTACAATTCCCATGTTAGGATGAGTGCTCTTCAGAGCTGTCAGTTAGAACTTGGTGATATGGAAAGGTTCTATATTGGTACTATCTGATACAGGAGCCACTATCCACATGTGACTAATATGCCTTTAAAATGCCACCAAGATTAATTTTTAATTTTCTTTAATTTTAATTTAAATTGCAACACATGGCTACAGGCTACCATATTAACATCACAGATTCTAGATCAAGTCAGTATTACTCAAACTTTTCAGAGTAAATGTGCCATCTCAAGCATGTCTTTTCTTAATGAATCCCATACGCAACTTTGACAATAAAGAACATCGTCTTTCCTATCAAAGAGCTTTTAGGTAGTCTCCCTCAAGTGGTCTTCACAGCACTTCTGAGAAACGAAGAGCAGGCATTGTTTTCTTCCATTTCATACATGATGAAAACTGGAGTTCACAGAGGCAAAGTAATTCAGAGTAAAAGACACACAGTCCATGTTTTCAGCTCTTCGTCCAATGTTCTCTACTCATAAAATCAGTGTGCATTACCTGAGCCTTACACAAATGGAATCCTGTGAAAACTGTAAGCTCAATTTCTTGCCTCCCATCCTTAGCCTATGTGGTTCCCACTGCCACGGATACTGGTCTAGTTCCTACTCCTTTGCCTCCCTACCTGCTCTTCCTCTTCCAGAAATCAGCTTAGATATCACCTTGCTTCCTCCAGCAACCTTACCCGGACCATGCACTTCCAAGGCCTGTGTTACATATCCCATTCTCAAGATCCTATAGCATTCTATTTGCACCCCAAGTATAATACATTCCTTCCTTCATCACAATTGCCTATTTCTCTTTTTTAATTTAATTTTATTTCATTTTAAGTTCCAGGATACATGCACAGCATGTGAAGGTTTGTTACATAGGTAAACTTTACATAGGCCATGGTGGTTTGCTGCACTTATCAGCCCATCACCTAGGTATTAAGCCCCACATGCATTAGCTACTTGTCCTGATGCTCTCCCTCCCCTGCTCCGACTCCACCACAGGCCTCAGTGTGTGTTGTTCCCCTCCCTGTGTCCATGTGTTCTCATTGTTCAGCTCCCACTTATAAATAAGAACATGTGGTGTTCGGTTTTCTGTTTCTGAGTTAGTTTGCTGAGGATAATAATTGCCTATTTCTTTATCTGAAATTGGAAGCTGTGCCGAAGCAGGGGCCATGCCATTCTTGTTTACTTCAAGACCTTTAGCAGCTAGCAAAGTACCTTCTCCCATGTAGTGGACCTTGACAAACACTCGCTGAAGTGGTAAATAAAAGTATAATAGAAGAAGGAATCTCCATAGCATGTTTGTTAGCAAACAGCATGTATTCTAAGTTGGAAAAATAAAATAATCCATTAATGTTATACTCAAAAGAATACATAATCACTTACAAATATAAACTAATCCATGAAGCAAATACTTGTTGTGTATCCATGATGTTCCAGACATTGGATTCCAAATTCAGAAGATTTAACAGAGAATAAGAGGGTCACAATCACTTCTATAATTTGACAAAACAGGCAATCCACAGGGTACCCACCTACAAATGTGAGGAAGTATGATGAATGAGGTTGAGAGGGCAATCAAAGAGAACAGGAGGGAGGATCTACTTAAAAGGGGTGTAGGGAG
>CAUYLG010011703.1:0-25147 GCA_963573385.1 Cacajao melanocephalus | reverse complement strand
GTACACCTATCAAACGTAGATTAGGTCTTTTCACATAGTCCCATATTTCTTGGATACTTCGTTCATTCCTATTTACCCTTTTTTCTCTAATCTTGCCTTCTTGTTTTATTTCATTGAGTTGATCTTCGACCTCTGATATCCTTTCTTGTGTTTGGTCAATTCGGCTGTTGAAACTTGTGCATGCTTTGCGAAGTTCTCGTGTTGTGTTTTTCAGCTCCATCAATTCGTTTATATTCCTCTCCAAGTTGTCCATTCTCGTTAGCATTTTGTTAAATCTTCTTTCAAGGTTCTTAGTTTCTTTGCATTGGGTTAGCACATGTTCTTTTAGCTCACAGAAGTTTCTTACTATCCACCTTCTGAAGGCTGATTCTGTCAGTTCATCACACTCATTCTCCGTCAGACCTTGTTCCCTTGCTGATGAGGAGCTGCGATCCCCTGTAGGAGGAGAGGCATTCTGATTTCGGGTGTACTCAGCCTTTTTGCACTGGTTTCTTCCCATTTTTGTGGATTTATCCACCTGTCATCTTTGTAATTGCCGACTTTCAGATTGGGTCTGAGTGGACGTCCAGATTGTTGGTGATGAAGCTTTTTCTGTTTCTTAGTTTTCCTTTGGCGGACGCCCCTTCCTCACAGATCTAGGCCTTCCCGGGTTCAGCTGTGCTTACTGTGAAACTCTCCGTCCTCAGCGCTTCCAATTGCTGTTCTCCTTGTGGGGATGGGACCAGCCGAGCCCAACTCAAAGGGCACCCAGTCCGTATACTCCGCACTGAGGAGTGCCGCGCTGCGCTGGGGTGCCGGCAAAACAGCGGCGCCGGCAAAACAGTCGCACCGGCCAAAAGAGTCGTGCTGGCGACTCGTGTGGCTCCTCCGCTCGGTATCTCCCAGTTTGTGGGCAACAGAAATTCGTCTGAAATTGCGGCGTCCACTCGCTCTCTGCAGTTTCACTGGGAGCTGCAATCCTGAGCTGCTGCTAAGCAGTCATCTTGGATCTCTCTCCTCTGTTTTTCTTGTCTTATGCAAGACAGGAAGTCCTCTACTATTATATTGTTGACTTCTATTATATTGTTGAATAAAGTCATAATAGCATAAATCTTTTTCCTAATACCAGAGACTAAAGCTACAATATTTTTACCTTAAGTAAGATGTTTGCTACGTAGTCTTTTTAAATGAATGATATCATTGACTATATTAACTAAGGAATTTCTGTTCCATTCCTAATTTATTAAAATTATATGTAACATTTTAAGTTTTTATTAACTATTTTAATTTAGATGATCCACACAGTTTTTCTCCTTATCTTGTTGATGTGGTTAATTATACTAATTTTATATTTAAAAAGGTAATTATTATAATAAATCCAACTTGATCATATTTATTATTGAATTCGATTTACTAATATTTTTAGATGTTTTACATCTATTGTGTAAGGGAAATTTTACTTCAATTTTCCTTCCTTTTCAGATTCTAGCCAAGTATTGGTATCAATCCTATGTTGGCCTCATAAAATAATTAGGAAGTATACAATCTTTTAAAAATCTCTAGATGAGTTTAACATTGGTCTTACTTCTTTCTAAAATATTTGGAAGAATTCACTAAGGAATTCTCCTGGCCCTGGAGTTTTCCTTGTGAAAAGGTTTTAAATTATGGACTATAGTTCTTTAATAGATATAAGAGTATTTAGATTTTCTATTCACTATTGTGTTAGTTTTGGTAAATTGGACTTGTAAAGAACTTTGTTCATCTAATATTATTATGCTTTTAATATCTGTAGGATCTTTAGTGAAATCATTTTTAAAAATTTTTTTAAATCTGTAATTTATGCCTTCACTTTCTCTTTTTATGTATTGATCAATTTTTCCTGGGGTTTACGAATTTCTTTAGCTTTTCCAAGAATAGAAATTTTGATTTTTTAAAATCCTCAATTAACAAAAATACCTATTTCTGCTTTTTTTTCTTTTAAGTTTTCCTTTCTAACTTCTTGGGTGTCTTTCACTTTTTCTGTCTTTCTCTGCATCCTTTTTGTTTGTTTGTTTAGCTTCTTGATTTAAGTCTACAAATAACTTATTTCTCATTATCAGAAACTCAATGAATCAATTCCCAATTAAGCATTAAAGAATGTCTGAGCCATACACACACATACACATACACATACACATACACATACACATACACATGCACATACACATATACATACACATACACACTGAGACAGGTCTTGAGACCACAGCACTTAGGATCAATTGTCTTAGGATCACAGGGTTGATTATCTGTTAAATATTGTCATAAGAGAAACCCAAGTATTTTAGTGTAAGAGGTAAATTTATAAAATATTAATTTTTTTCACTTGATATATGTCAATATTTTTATATAACAATACAGTAATTTTTACAACACAATTTTTAAAAATTATTATACTTTAAATTCTGGGATACATGTGTAGAATGTGCAAGTTTGTTACATAGGTATACATGCACAATGGTGGTTTGCTACACCCATCAACCCATCATCTAGGTTTTAAGCCCTGTATGCATTAGGTATTTGTCCTAATGCTCTCCCTCCCCTTGCCCTCCACCCCCCTGACAAGCCCTGGTGTGTGATGTTTCTCTCCCTGTGTCCATGTACAACACAATTTTTAATGGTTGAATGGCATCCTAGTAGATGACTAAAAGATAATCTATTGGTACATTTAATAAATAACTCACTATTATTGGACATGTAATTGTTTCTAATTTTACCACTATACATTATTCTGATATCATTACAAAAACTGATTTGCATATTTATCTTATAGGAATGATGTACATATCATGAAATTACCTTTCAGATTTTTGTTTGTTTGTTGTTGTGGTGTTAGGTTTTTATTTTAGGAATGGAGTCTTGGTATGTTGCCTAGGCTAAGGTGCAGTGTATATGCACAGGTGTGATAATAGCACACTGTAGCCTCAGACTCCTGGGTTCAAGCAATCCTCCCACCTCAGCCTCTCAAGTAGCTAGGACTACAGTATTGTACCACCACGCTCAGCTTAGTTTTTTTTTTAATTATCATTTTTTAAAATTGTAATGACAAATTATAGCTTTTGTGAAATAATTAAATCAAGCAAATTAACATATCTATTACCTTAAATGCTTGTTTTTTGTAGTGAAAACATGTAAAATTTACTCTCAGCAATTTTGAAATGCACAGTACATTATTCATTATTATTTACTCTATTTTCCATGTTGTACAATATATCTCAAAGAAATAAAAATCTTTTTTTCCTTTTGTCTAATTGAGGCTTTTTGCCCTTTGACTATCTCCCCATTTCCCTCACTTCTTCAGCCTCTAATTAGCACCATTCTACTCTCCTTCAGATGCTTTCTCAAAAAGGAATTTAGAAACTCACAAGCAATTTTGATGGGATAGCTTGATTATCTTTCTTGGCCAACTGAATACATCCGAATTCTCTGACCCGAGAGCATAGCTATTGGGCTCAACATTGCTTCCCTAAGAAAATGTGTTCAAGTGTTATCAAATTTAAATGAAAGGTTTAGTATGCTTGAAACTCCTTAAGAGGTATGTTGATAATAATATCATCTCTGAGATCAAAATGCCCACAAGTTTTTAGAAACACCTTTTCACACGTTTAACTATAAAACAAGGCAATGTCATAGATGTTTAAAGGAGATATGGTGTTTAGCAAACTGTAGGTGTTCAACTAATGTGGAAATAAATTATATTAAACACAATTCTATGATATTCTAGAGGAGTGAGTGAATAGTTTTGTTGGGGAAAGAACCAGAGAACTTTTTATGCAGCATCTCACCTTGAAGCTCTTCTGTTGCAAGAACTCCACAAGGGCAACAGCATGACTGAAGCCAGGAGCAGAGGCTCCCAAGGAAAAGAATCTGCTGGAGCTGTGGATTATGTCAAACACAAGCCTTGAGACACGCTGTGGATGTATGAAGGATTCTGTTCAGGCACGGAAACTTCTTACAGCCTATGTACAGATGTATCTAAAATTTAGTAAGTAGATATGTTCCTAAAAAATCGTGTGAAACTGATTTTTTTTTGTGAATTATATATTACATGTTATATATAGAGAAAAACCTTAGTGACTCCTTGTGTTAAAATTAGGAATTAGATTTTTAATATGTCTGTACAAAAATCTAAATGTTTGCATAACGGTTTGGCTTAAAGTTGGCTACCTCTGCAATATTATGTTCTTCAATGCATTTAACAAGGTTGGTGTTTTTTTTTTTCTCTCTCTCTCTCTCTTGAATACGAAGATATACACTAATTTATATTTTTGAATTTGGGACATTTACTTTGTAGGCGATGATGCTACACTACAGAAGACATGAATTATATTCTAGAATTTATAAAAATTAGCACTTAGAAGTAAGGATAAAAACCCACAACAGAAAAGAAAGTCTTTGCTTTTCATAATGTTTACCTCCTCCAACTCAGCCCCTCCTGTGGTGACTGGCAGGCCATTTAGTTTGGAACCTGCTTTTCCCTGTGCTCTGGAAAGCATCCAACTTTGCCCCTTCATGGAAAGTCTCTATAGTATTATTCCAAGAGGTATGAAATCATCACTTTGCTACCTGATACCATAAGGTCAGGGCTATTGAAGGGTTAATTAGAGCATATTTATAAAGCATTGCAGAAATTAAAAAGTGTTCTACAAATGCCAATGTTATTAAGATTTTGGCAGAATATATCAAGAAGTGGAAATTTTTATGCTGGCTTAGATTTTGCTTCATCTTTAAAAATGAAGATGTCAAGCACTCAAATCTCAATTGGAGTTAACAAATGTTTATTGAACATATATGATTTTCAAAGTTTGCAGGACAAAGATGAGTAAAACTTGTTCTTTCTCCTTAAGGAGTTTATTTGCTTAACAGCTGGATAAACAGATATACAGCTTGCTATAATTTAGGGTGAGTTCCTCAGAGAGGCAAAACTGGGTACTGTGGAATATCAGAGTTAGAGGCTATTTCCAACTGGAATTAGAGATTGGGTCATGGAGGAGAGGATATTTGATCTGAGCTTTGGGGGACAGCAAAATTTTAATAGAGCAGGATACTGGGAAAAGTGCATTTTAAGCAGAGGAAACTGTGAGTTGAAAAGCAGGAAAGACATTTCAGGGAAAACACAAGTAGCTTGATTTTGTGCACCAAAAGCAAACGTTAAGCTGAGAAGGCAGGATGGGGTTAGATAAGAGAAGGCTTTTGTTACCAGGCTAAGGAGGCAGCAGAGAACTGCTGAAGGCTTTTGAGAAGGTGAGCTGGTAGCAGGATGATACACAGGGCTTGATTGGACACAGAAAGTAGGTACTTAATAATTATTCATGGAGTAATCAACGAATTACATATTCTTAGGTACATTTTAATGCTGACAATAGTTTTTTTTTTTTTTTTAAGATAATTCCTATTTTTCTTCAAGGCTTTTGGCAAAGTTTCTATTCAAATTCAAATTTTGTGTTAAATATCTCTCTTTTTTGGAGAAATAGCTCTTTTTATCTTTTGGTATCCTCCAATTTTGATCCATTCTAGTTTTGATCTCCTGCTAGCTTCTCTTGGCTCTATCTCTTCCCAACCCCCTTGAAGATTGGGCCACTTTCCCAGTCACTGAAGTGCTGGCATCTCCACTTTGGTCACTTTTCATGCTGATTCTAGGTTCTATTATTTCCCTTTAAAAAATGGAGAGCTAGATGAATCTGTGAGAATCTGTGATTATTTTCAAATCTTCAGTGCTGAGCATGAATCAGTGTAAAGTGAGAAGTACTTGAGGAACAAAAGCAAAGCCCTGAGGGAACATAGAGTAGGAGAGAGATCTTTGAAAGCATTTTTTCCCAAACTAGTTATTAAGCAAGATGATATCACTCTGCCTCAGCTTCTTCATGTGTCAAAGGAGTATAGTAGTATCTATGGCATGGGATTGTTAACAAAGATTAAATAAGTTAATATTTGACAAAATGTTAGCAAAGTGATTGGTGCACAGTTACCATTCAGTAAAGGTTAACTTAAAAAATAAAGACTAGGTTGGGCGCAGTGGCTCATGCCTGTAATCCCAGGACTTTGGGATTCCAAGGCAGGCAGATCACTTGAGGCCAGGAGTTTGAGACCAGCCTGGCCAACACGGTGAAACCCCGTCTCTACTAAAAAGAGACAAAAAATTAGCCGGCTATGGTGGCACATGCCTGTAATCCCAGCTATGTAGGAGGCTGAGGCAGGAGAATTGCTTGAACTCGGGAGGTGGAGGTTGCAGTCAGTGATCGGGCCACTGTATCCCAGCCTAGGTGACAGAGTGAGACTTTGTCTCAAAAAGAAAAAAAAAGAAGAAAAGAAAAAATAAAGACTAACATCTCTTAGATACTCTAAAATAAACATAAAAAATGTTTACTATTTATGCTGTCCCATTCTAGTTCCCTTTGTTTTCTTTTTCCTCCTCTTTGTTCCAGATCCTTCAAGTATTTGTAACCTTGAGAAAATATACTTTAACCTGTTGTGCAGAGCCCTTCTGCTCTCCCAGATATCAGCTGGTGGACAAAAAAGGGACAAATGGCAGCAGAAGAGACAAACACCTAAATAAAATAATTGCATCCTACAGAAATCTTTTTGCTCATCTCCAAATATCATTGATTACGTCTTTTAGATGAAGCATTGAACATCTCTGCATATGTTTTATCTGATAAGGCTCACTTATTTTACTCAGCCAATTTTAGTTATAATATCTCAGATCAGTGGACCTCAACCTAGGGTAATTGAGCACCCCAGGGAATACTTGGCAATGTCTGGAGACACGTTTGTCACAGCTGGGAAGTTCTAGTGGTACCTCATGTGTAGAGGACAGAGAAGCTGCTAAACATCCTACAACTCACAGGATGGCCCTCTCCAACAAGGAATTATCCAACAACAAGTGTCAGTAGTGCTGAGGTAGACAAACTCTGGCTTAGATTGACTCAGTGTATGCCATTAGTTCCAGGTGATAGGGATGTTTTGAGGAGATAGCCCTAGAAGATGAAGAGATGGAAGGGCCAGCTGACGACTGGGCACACCTGAGTGGGGAATTGTGGGCCAAAAGAGGTGGAAGGAAGATCCTGTGATCTAAAGAGAAGTGCTGGCTATCGGAATCTGAAATAAACTTTATTTACTTGTCAATTTGGTCAAAGTAATGGGAACAGGATATTCAGGAAATCACATGCCAACAGCGCAGGGCTTAGGCAAGAGACTATTTTTGTGTTTATTCTTGTGGGGAGCCTCACCATAGGGATGAATGATTACTTGGAAAAGCTGAGAGAGTGCAGCCTCCCCTCTTAGAGGCCTGCTGACCCCCTGGTGCAAACATGAAAATAAAGGAAAATCTTGAGTTACTTCAAGACAAATTCCAGGCATTTATCTCTGAGAAGTAAATGAGCAACTTAATAGGCAAGAACGTAAGTAGCTTAAAACCACAGGTAAGGTCACAAGATGTCTGGTTTCCTGCAGAAACTACGTATAACATCTTAACATATGTCCCTGAGTTGTTTTTCAGAAACCTGGACCCCCACCAAATGGATTCACTGGCACGTAGACCTCAGATAAGGGAACTAAAGACCACCATTTTTTCTTCTTATTTCTTCCTGAGATACCTGAAGGAAATCACACCCACTGGCAGGAGCTAACAATCTTTTCTGCTGATCCCAAATTTTTAGACACAGCTATGCCTTTTTAACCAATCACAAATCAGGAAATCTTTGAATCTATCTGTGACCTGTGGGCCTTTGAGACGTCTCAGTTTTAAGTCAAACCAATGTATAACCTCCATGTATTGATTTATGACATTGCCTGTAACCTCTGCCTGCCTGATTCTAAAAGCTTTTACTGTGAGCCATTGGGGTGTTTGGGTCTAAGCATTAGCTGCCTGATTCTCCTTGCAGGGAGGCCTGCAATCCCAATGTCAGCATTTGGTTTTGCTATGCCAGGGAGTCAGACCCAAGTTTGATTTACTAACACAGTTGTAAGGTACACAGATGTACTTTGGTCAAAAAATAGGTGGAGACGGATATCCAGGCCTATATGACTCAAGGAGTTTGAGACACAGACACACACCTCTACTTGTTACATAACCTGTTTGTAGAAGTTCATACTTGACTCTCAACCACTTTTGTCTGTAAAAGGCATAATTGCCCTACTGACACTGTGCACGGGGCTCAACATGACTCTTGTACAGACACTAATGTCCAGAGGGGGAAAAAGAGCCAAAACTGATGGACAGAGGTGAGCCACAACACAAATCACATTGGTGCCCAGAAAGAGGAAGTTAAAGTACTGACACTGAAGATGAGAGAGAGCTGGCTGTGCAGCTACAGGTGTGGGGGCCGCAGAGTCGGAGCAAACAGCCGAGATACAGGTGGACAGTGTGAAAGAACTAATGGGAGTAAACTACTAATGAGAAAACTACATTTCACCTGCCTATGCTACCCCCGCCCCCAACCACCGAGTGTTCTTTCTACCCATCCACTCCCCTCGGACTTCAACATGGGCTGGATCCGGACTCTGACATTTAGACCTAACAAAGCTAATTGGTTTCCAGCCCTGATTAACTCAGCATGTTTGGGTACATTTTAATGGAGTCAGAACAACAGAAAGAAAAGATGACATAAAGCCAGAATCATTTAGAATACTTAGGGTAAGATAAGATGTAAGTAAGTAGATGGTTTTGAGAATTATAAGATAAAATCAAAATTTGGTAATAGACAATTGGACAATGAAAAACAGAAATTCCTCCAGCTGAATTAGATTAAATGTTGTGGCAGGCTTAAATTATGTCCAAAATTCTTTGACAATTTTTTCAAGGATAGAGACTAATTTTCTTTCCTGAGATTGTGTTGGACCTAGTGACTCATTTATAACGAGCAGGATAAACAGAACAAATTGTCTGTGATTCCTGAGGTTAGGTCATAAAAGACAGAGGGCTCTGCCTTGCTCTCTTTTTTGGATCAATTGCCCTGGGGGAAATCAGCTGCCAGATGACTTAGTAGCCTTAGGAAGAGGTATGTGTGGCAAGGAACCATGGTTGTGTAAATGAGCCAGCTTAGGAGCAGATCCTAAGCCCCAGTCAAGCCTTCAGAAGACCTTGAGCCACAGCCACCTGCGACTAACACATAAATATATAGGGGTGAAGTGCTTATTAAGAACTGCTACACACAGCATGGATGAGGTTTGGGTGTCCATTTTCAGGATGGGAGGTCTCATTATCTCTGTTAGAAACAAGATTTTGATCACAATTGTGTGGTTAAGATATGGATCCTTGAAGGAGACTTCCAGGGTTTCAGTCCTTACTTTCTCACTAGTTTTGCTACTCTGGACAATTTGCTCAAGCTCTCAGGCTTCACTTTCCTCATTTTTAAAAATAAAGATAATTAATAATTATAAAATGCTTATTAAAGTGTCTGGAACATAGGAAGCATGAAATAAACAGTAGGTGTTATTGCTATTTCTGTATTTATATCACCTTACACTCAGGGATCTAAGTTTACAAAACAGTGCCTACATTATCAGAAAGCATGCAGCCTGGTTTGTAATGGGCTTCATGAATGAATTCTCAAATCAAACATTAAGGGTTATCTTCCTCTGGGCCCTCAGCACCCACAACTCAGGGACTGGTCTTGAGGTTAAAGCACTTGGGGCCAATTGTCTCAAGACCATGGTGGTGTTTGCTGTTGGTTTGCTAAAAGAACAACCTCAAATGTATTAGTGTGTGAGGCAAATTAATAAAATATTCATATTTTTTGACAGCTTAGCTCTCTCAATATTATTTTCCCCTGAACTCAATGAAATTTTATAGAATTTTAATACCAGATAAATTAACTTCTCAAAGGAGGAGATTTGGTCTCAAATTGTCTACAATAAACTTTTACCTACTGGTTAATCTTGATGACAATTCTGATGTGAATTTTAAGCATCTAGTACATAGGTAGAACTTCAAATATAAAAACATGAAATAAAACTTAAATTCACAAAACTTTTCTCAGAACTACCTTTCTGCTCAAACGAGGAACATCAGTTCTGCTCCTTGACATTTTCTGTGTCTGTCACTTGCACACATGAACTTTCAGAACAAACTATACCTAGGTATAGTTTATTAGACAGTTTCACACTTGGGTTAATCGTGTGTGTTACAAGGTATGAATAAGGCAGAACAGTTTGCCACTTTGGAATACTTTTTCCAAGACTTTTTTTGGCCTAACCTTGAAACAGAAAAATAAATGAGAAATTGTAGAAAATTTCCTTGGAGAAATAAAGTGTGAGAAAATATATCAAGAGCGTGTCTTCCCTGCTAAGAGTAGGGAATGGCAAATTTTCATTATCTTTATTAGAAAGTAATAAGAATAAAATCAAGGTATTTTTAACTGTTTGCACTTTGAAACACAGAAAAGAGCTATACTGTTCAAGAGACAGTGAATCAAAAACAAAAATCTCGGCCCCTTTTGTTTTGGGGAGAGAGAACTTTCCTTCATTTAAACTTACACTATTTAGAAAATCACAAGATCATCTCTAATCACAGAGCATTTTGTGTAGAGCTAATTCATTTGCTTCAAAGATTTGGCTGAAATCAGTCTGTTTTGTCATTTTTACTAGGATAAAGCTTTAGCCATTGCATTTCAAGTTCTTGATGTAAACTGTAGAATGATGAAATAAAGGAAGCTATTTTGGGGGAAAAAAACCCGATTTTGTTTTAGAAGAAAAATATTTTGAAACAAATTACTATGTTAGGTTTTTCTATAGATAGGAATAATAACAGTTTCAACTTTATAGGTTGTTATAAAGATGAGTTATTATTGAGAAATATTAAGTTTACCCTGCCCCCATTGCTCCCTCGTGGAGAATACCTTTCAGTTTGTCTGTAATCAGGGGTGAGCAGGTAACAGCTGCCTATTTGGCATTTTTTGAGTTATGGGAAAGTACAAAACACCTGTTTGTTAATAATAGTCACCTGTTCAGAGAGATTAAATACGTGGATTAGCAGCTGCCTGGGGCCTTCAGCCTGGAATACAATCAACCTCTGAGGCTCTCAGCTCGGTAGGCTGCCAGTCCCTGGATAGACCCACTTTGCTGTTCTACCTGGGTGTTTGCCTCTTGTTTCCTTCAGCGCCGCCTGGGTGGGGCTCTCCCAGCCGAGCTGGTACTTGGTAAGTTATCATTTTGTGTTAATATTAATAAGGAATTTAGAACAGTACTTTGCACATATTTTATGTTGTATAAGTGCTTGTTAAGTGCATAAATCTTGCAGAAATAAATGTTAGTGATAATGTGCTGAGAGAGACAGTGGTCAGCGGTGTAATAGGAATATAGTAGGTGCCTGAATACTTGTGAGATTACTTGTATTTGCTGAGCTAAACCACCCAGACAGTTCTGCGAAGAACTTCCAGACAGAGTGTGATAACAGATGGCTTATTTTCTTGAGTGATGAAAATACTTTATTTTTCTTTCCTTTGTTAGTGCCTCACTTCTTGTTGCTTGATTCTAGGAGAGTCTTTTAGATTTTTCTTTAAGTTTTTGGTATTAGATTCCTTTCATCAGAATGGGACCTTGCCTTATGATGTTGCCCACTGAATTAGTATGACACAATTTTTACATGGTGCATCCTCCTGAGACACACACACACATACACAGAAATTTCCCCTAGCAAGAATGCTGGATAAGCTTCTACTGAAGTTTGGATTTTTTGCTTGTCAGAATACATTTTTCTCCCATGGTAATTATTTTGTTGAAGAAAGGAGTGATTGGGTTCTCTGATTCTTTCTGCAGTAGTTTTAAACTTTCTGTGACAATTTTAACATTTCATATTTGCTTTTAACTTTACAGCTTACAAAGCACTTTCTAGAAATTATCTCATTTGATTCTCATAACACCCCTATAAAACATGAATATTATTCACTTTTTATCTGATGATGACACAGGTAGGAGAGAAAATGGAGTCTTAGAGTGACTGAATTACCTACCCCAACATCACCACTAATTGTGGAGCTGAGTCCCAGACCTAAGCTCTTCTCATCTCACCTTTATTCCATCAATTAAGGTTTTAATTTTAAAACCAGAATCATGGCAAAACCATTTAAGAGGGTTAGTGTATTTTTACTTTTTTTTGGATAATATTTTATCCTCTCTTCCCAGTTGCTTAAAATAATGTTTGAATATAACTTACCTACATATTAATGCCTTTAGTGTGAAGTTTTGGCTCTTATGGTAGGCAGAATTCTAAACCCCCCAGATTCCCATTCCTTGGTTATTCTATTAAACACTAATTACTTATGTGAAGGGTCTTTGCAAATGTAATTAAGGTTACTAATAAGCTGACTTAAAATAGGAAAATTATCCTGTATTTTCTGGGTGGGCCCAGTATAATCACAAGAGTTCTTTAAAAGCCAAAAAGGAAGTAGAAAAGGAAGCCAGAGGAATTCAAAGTGTGAGGCTTCAGTGCAGTGTTACCGGCTTGCAAGTGGAGGGGGTCATGTGGAAAGTGTAAGAAGGAATTCTGCCAACAACCAGTGGGCCTGAGCCCCAGGTGGGAATTGTAGCCCTGGATGATACCTTGGTTTGGGTACATGGTACGGTTTGAATATGCTTTGTTTATTCCCACCATGTCTCATGTTGAAATTTCATCCCCAGTGTGGTGGTGTACGGAGGCAGGGACTAGGGAGAAGCGTTTGGGTTATGAGGGCAGATCCCCCCTGAAAGTTTTCATGCCCAAGATTCTAAGTGAGTTCTCCCTCTTGTGTGACTGGATTAGTTTTGGAGGAATGGATCAGTTCCTATAAGAGTGAGTTGTTACAAATTCAGGACAACTGTCAGGTTTGGTCCCTCTTTGCACATGCCTACTTGCCCTTTGATCTTCTTTGCCATGATTTGATGCAGCACAAAAGCCACTGTCAGAAGCTGAGCAGATACCAGCAGGTGCCATGTTTCCTGTAGAGCCTGCAGAACTGGGAGCCAAATAAGCCTCTTTTCTTTATAAATCACTCGGCCTCAGGCATTCCTTTATAGCAATACAAAATGGATTAAGACAGTGTGGTGATCCTAAGCAGTGATCCAGTCATGCTGTGCTGGACTTTTGGCCTACAGAACTGTGAGACGGTAAATTAGTCCTGTTTTAAGTCTCTTTGGCTGTGATAATTTGTTATGCAGCAACAGAAAACCAATACAGGTCTGTACATTTAAAGTATGAAATTCAAACAAATATTTGGTCTTTTTCTATATCACATTCTTGACCTCACTCATGAGATCCTTTTCCTGGATTCTGAGATGAGAGACTGGCAGCAGTCTCCATTTAACATTGTCAAACAAGCACAAGGCTCTAGGGGATCCTAAATGGCTTCTTCACATCTTATCAGGAAACTTTTACCATTCCCTGAGCAACAATAACATTTCTCTATTTGTAAATAAAAGGAGTCTGAACCACTTCAGGAGGTCATGCATTTGGGTACTTCTAATAATGATAATGGTATCTACCAGACTGTCTACATACTGTTTCATCTGCCTGCACTTTGACCACAGCCATGCATTTCTAATGATGGGAACTCTGTGGCCTTAGAATCCAGGTTTTCTTTTTCCCTTTGTGTGACTACAGCTGGCTTCCTGACAGTGGGCCAAAGATTCCTTCATATAATTACAATGTACAGTCAGTATCCATGTTTTTTTTATTTTTATTGTTATTGTATTTGGGCTCTGGGGTACACGTGCATGTCCTGCATCCTGCAGGATTGTTGCATAGGTACATACATGCCATGGTGGTTTACTGCCTCCATCCGTACCACCACCCCCCATCCCTCACCCCGTTGCCTACGTCAGCATTTCTCCTGGTGTTAGCCCCAGTCCCGCCTCCCCCAACCCTGACAGCTTTATCTGTTAGACATTTTGTCTGGACCAGGAATTCTATTCCTAGGTATTATGGGTTGAATTGTGAAGGAATCTGAAGGAGAAGCTCTTGTATCCTGGTGCACTGTCAAGACAGAGCTGTCATAGCCCCAAGGTTGTAGAACCCAAGGAGCCTCCATTATTTGGAATTGACTAATTGGTCTAAATTTTGGCAGCTCACATTGAACTGCTAGATGGAGAATGAAGTTTATAGTTTCAAGCATTTTCAAAATGTTGCAGATTTGGTGTTGGGATTTCTCAGTCTTTGCTGTTTGCCTAAACTTGTCTAAACATATTCCTCAGAATGAAGTCTTAAGTCATCATTAGTTTCCACTTTCTTAATAAAGATGAAGCAGTCATTTCTGGGATGGTGGTAGTGTGTGACATTTGTATTTAATAAAGTTCAATTTAAATATAAAAAACAGCAATAAAAAACATTTATATGTTCAAGTCTGAACCCCCCCAACCCTCATATTACAGAAAGTAATCATATTTTGAATTGGGTTATTGCATATGTAATTAGTTAAAACAGGGTCATACTGGAGTAGGGTGGGTCTGTAACCCAATTTGACTGGTGTCCTTATAGAAAAAGAAAGCCTGGGCACAGGAATAAC
Organism: Cacajao melanocephalus; assembly: GCA_963573385.1. Lineage (NCBI taxonomy): Eukaryota > Metazoa > Chordata > Mammalia > Primates > Pitheciidae > Cacajao > Cacajao melanocephalus. Next base: position 10,652 of record CAUYLG010011703.1, on the reverse strand, counting down.
ATTGTGTGGAGAGGAGGGCAGAGATTGGGGTGATACAAAAGAAGTCAAGGAAAACCAGAGATTTACTGCAAAGCACAAGAAGCTGACAGAAAGACCTGAAAAGATCCCTTTCTCACTGCCTTCAGAAGGAGCCAACCCTATTAAGCCTTGATCTCAGACTTCTATCCTATCCTCTAGAACTGTGAGATAATGCATTTCTGTTGTTTGAGCCACTCAGTTCATAGAATTTTGTTACAGCAGTCCTAGCAAAATAATAAACTAGGCAAGTTGGGAACTTTTCCCAGACTGGCACTCATTGCAGCTGAAGGATGATAGGGATAAGACGTCTCACATCCTCATGTCAATCTTACAATGTTGACATTTGTGTCAAAATTTTTTGACACTATCAAGGTGTTCTACAATTTGGTGTCATCTTTGTGCATCTTTGTGTCTTTTTCAAGCCAAGTTTATCTACAGAACCATACACTTATCAAAGCCCCAGAAACTCCACTTAGAGGAATATCAAGTGACAGGTTCTAGTATAAAAGTGAGCCATTAACATGAGACGGGCCAAATGTCTGAGTAATGTTTTATTGCTGTTCAAAAAATGTAAGACTGAAAGAAATATTTTCAAAGAATCATGAGTTTCATAAAAAAACATGTCAATGGGTTTTCTGGAGTTAACAAAATCAATTCACTATTCCTTTACATCAATAAAAAAGTATAGATCAGGAAAAATACTGAGAACTAAGTTCTTACTACTTCTTATCGCTCCATTTTTTAAAAGTAAAAAAAGTTGGGCACGTTTAACAGCATGCATCTTTCAAATAGAACATCATTTAACCAAACAAAATGTTATTTTTCTCATCTATGCATTTAGCAACCTTAAGAGTCAGTGTTTAACCACAGTGAGAAAAGTAAAAATCTAAGATTTGGAGAATGTTGATTTCATGTCTATTTACTTGACATTATAGATGCATTTCAGCCATTGTCATAACCCTCCTCTGCCTGACTTCTTTTGCTGGGAAATGGGAGTGGATGAGTTGCCAATAGATTGTTCCCTAGAATGTTATGATATAACGTCTGTGAAAGCTCTTTAAGTGCTTTGAAAAATATGTTCAATATACATTGTTCCCAAAGAAAATATGAAAACTATTTTTGTGTATGTGTGTGTGAAAGCTCATCTTTAACTGTGGTTTCTGAGTCTCCAGCTTATTGGAATCCTTTTCTACCAGGATTTGGTTGAAGACGGAGGAAACTGAAAAGGGCATGTCAGCTAGAGAGGATTAGAATAGCAATGATCAGGGTCTACATCAAGGCACCAAGACTAGAAGCAGATAGGAGGAGAATTTGACTATTAGGAGAGTATATTTAGTACTAATATTGGTGTTAATTAACAGCATATGATAGTTTGCAAAATGCTGAGTTTGAGGTGATCTTACATATGTGTATATACATATATTCTTAATGTGTGATTTGTACACACATGTAGGGTGATTTTATGTATATGTATATATGTGCATGCACACTATATATACTTATACATATACACATACATAGATTTGTGTGCACATATGTGTACACACAAATAGACTGAAGCTTCATAGAATGAGATCATGTATAAACAAGTACTTTATGTAAAGACTGGAGCAATATGGGGAAGATATACATTAGAATTTCCAGTTTTGGGCCAGGCGTGGTGGCTTATGCCTGTAATCTTAGCACTTTGGGAGGCCAAGGTGGGTGGATCATGAGGTCAAGAGTTCAAGACCAGCTTGGCCAATCTGGTGAAACCCCATTTCTACTAAACATACAAAAATTAGCTGGGTACAGTGGTGTGTGCCTGTAATCTTAGCCACACAGTAGGGTGAGGCAGGAGAATCGCTTGAACCCAGGAGGCGGAGGTTGCAGTGGGCCAAGATGGTGCTTCTGCACTCCAGCCTGGGCAACAGAGCAAGAATCTGTCTCAAAAAAAAATTCCAGTTTTGAAAGATTAATCTAGCAACATTCACCTTTACATTTCTGAAATTGTATTCACAGATTCAGAGCCTTAGGAAAACCCTAAAATACAGGATTGTGACATGAAATTCAAGTAGGATAACTGGGGCACATGGTATAAAAAACTCATTATAAAATCTTACTCATTTTTCCAGGCTCAGTCACTTTTTCTTTGAAGTGTTTCTGACCTCCCACTTTCCCCTTTTGATGCCCCCTGCACAAAATTTATTCGTTACACTAAAATAAAACTCGTCATTTTGCTTGCTTTCTTCCTCACACAGATACTTTTGAGGTTTGGTGCTGAGGCCACAGCAGTGGGTAAATATAACAGACATTGGCAAGAACTGGATTTTCATCTGTCCTCAACTCCAAGCAGAGTGTCTGGTGCTTACAGGCACTCAACAAACATATTTGGTTCCACTGAATTCCTTGTGAATGTGTGGAATGTTTACTTGTGCCTGTCTTCATGTCAAGTTCTCACTTCTGCCTGAGGTCGCTTGCAATTGCTTTACCTTCCTGACTTCTTGTATTTATGGGTTGAATGATCAGGATCCCTAGCACAGGCCTGACCAGAGTCAGTGTCAATAACTGTTCACTGAATCAGTGAATGATATCTCCAGATTCTGCTGCTATGCAGTGTTCAGGAACTTAGCCTCTTTTATTAATCTGTTTTCACACTACTGGTAAAGAACTACCTGAGACTTGGGTAATTTATAAAGAAAAGACATTAAATTGACTCTTCATTCTATATAGGTGGGAAGGGCTCAGGAAACTTACAATCATAGTGGAAGGCAAAGGAAAAGCAAGCATCATCTTGGCAAGGTGGCAGGAGAGAGTGAGTGAGCCGGGGAAGTGCCACACTTTTAAACCATCGGATCTTGTGAGAACTCATTATCACTAGAAGGGCATGGAGAAAATCCACCCCTATGATCCAGTCACCTCCCACCATGTCCCTCCCCTGACATGTGGGGATTACAATTTGACATGAGATTTGGGTGTGGACACAGAGTCAAATCATCAGCTCCGTAGACATATTTGGATGTAAACCCTACTTTGACCTCTTACTAGCTTTGTGATTACACAGAAATTCCTCAATCTCTTTAATCCTTATCTGTAATGTGGAGGTAATAGGATCCACTTATATGGTTGTTTGAAGACAAAATGAGATAATACATGTGATGTATAGTATTTCTATGGTGTCAGTATTTTCTTTTCGATTCTATGATCTGTAATTACAAGAACCACTTCTATTCAGGTTTACCTTCAGAACCTAGCTCAGTGCACCTTGGTTTGGCAGAGAGAAGCTTAGTGTTGAATAAATGACAAGATCATAGCGGGTAAATGGAATTTTCTAATGGTCCTTCCTGCCTATTCATATTCTTCCTGCTACACCTCTCTTAACCTTTGGAAACTTCTCAGTGTTTTCCTAGATCTCTTGTGAATAATGTCTAAGAAACACAAACAAACCCTTTTAATGAGAATCAAAAGAATTTTTGTTGCAGACCATATATGATGCATTCTAATTATTTTAAGTAGGAAGGCCTAGATAACTGAATCATTGGAAGGGCTGGAGAAACAGACTGTATGCTGAGGATCCAGGAAACATCTCCAAAACCGTACCACAGAACTGACCTGGAAAGGGAGCAGTTGCTACTGCTAGATCAAGAAGCCATCATTGGTACCAACCAGAGCACCATATTATCATTGCTGCCACTGGCCCAAGCCACACTGCTTCTCTTTCCACCCACACCAGCAAAAAGGAGGCCCTGTGCTTTCTCATCTCCTCATTTAACCACCTTCTAAAACAAAGCCTCATGCAGTTGTGCTGACTGTGCAATCTATCACATGCCTGCACCAATGCAGTAAATTTATGTTTCTGGATTCCATGTTGGGAAGGAAGTTTGGAGTGTTTTAGAGCTGGAAGAGTCAGTTTGTTGGAGTAGAGGGAGTAGGGGGGTGAGGCAGCCATGATACACAGAAGAACTGGTTTACATGCAAGGATTTTTCTTCTCTGTGTGAAACATATTAGGATGAATATTAAATCTTTTAAAAGAAGGAAAACAATAAAATGATTATTTATGTACCTCTCAATTTGTATGCAGAAATCTGACCTCCAAGGTGTTAGTGTTGGGAAGTGCAGACTTTGGGAAGTGATTAGGTTATGAGGGGGAGCCCTCATGATGACAGCCATTATAACCCAGGTCCTAGAGAGCTAGCTTGTCCCTTCTACCATGTGAGGACATAGCTGGAAGGCACATCTATGAACCAGGAGGTGGGCTTTCACTAGACAGCTAATCTGTTGAAGCCTTGATCTTGTTCTTTCCAGGCTTGAGAACAGGGAGAAATAAATCTGTTTTTGTAAGCCACCCAAATAGTGTCAGTTTGTTATGGTAGTCTAAATGGACCAAGGAATGAAGGAAGGGAAGGAGGAAAGGAGAGAGAGAAGGAGAAAGAGAGGAAAGGAAGGCAAGAAAAGAAATAAAGAAAAAGAAGGAAAGAAGGAGGAAGGAAGAGAAAGAAGAAAGGAAAGAATAGAGAGACAGAGACAGAGAGAGGTGGTAGAAGGAAGAGGTAAGGAGGGGAGGAAAGGCTACACTGAGAAGTAGATTGGAGAACTGTTTTCTGGAACTTCAGATAGCTCCCATGAATTTTTGTGTGTGTGTGTAGGAGTAGGGGGAGTAAGGAAAGGTTTTATATGGAAAGATACAGGCAGCTATTTAAGTAAAACAATTTCAGATGCTATGAAGGTCTTTCTCCCCGTCCAACTGAAACAAAAAATAAAAAATCCCAACTAAAGTAACAACCATTAAAATAAAAGCACCTCCCCACTAGTTAACACATCTATGTGTTTCAGCTCCATCTATGTCCCTGAAAAGGAAATGATCTCATTTTAAAAAATGTGGCTGCATAGTATTCCATGGTGTATATTTACCACATTTCCTTTGTACAGTCTATCACTGACGGGCATTAAGTTTGATTTAATGTCTTTCCTATTGTCAATAGTATTGCAATGAACATATGTGTGTATGTGTCTTTATAATATAATGATTTATATTCCTTTGGGCATATATGCCCAGTAATGGCATTACTGGGTCAAATTGTATTTCTGTCTTTGGATCTTTGAGGAATTACCACATGGTCTTCTGGCTAGCCATACGCAGAAGATTAAAACTGGATACCTTTCTTAAACCATAGACAAAAATTAACTCAAGATGTGGGTTTTATATTTAAATATTTAATACAACTATAAAAACCCTGGAAGACAACCTAGGCAATACCATTCAGGACATAAACACAGAGAAAGATTTCATGATGAACATGCCAAAAGCAATTGCAAAAAATCAGAAGTTAACAAGTGGAATCTAATTAAACTAAAAAGTTTCTGCATAGCAAAAGAAACTATCGACAGAGTGAGCAGACAACCTATAGAACGGGAGAAAATTTTTGCTGCCCTTTGAGTTTTATTTCAGTTTCAATGGCCTATTCTTCAGATATCCCATAAGGACAGGGAAGGGGGATTCCTTGATTTTTAAATAAGAGTGTATTTAGGAGCAGAAAATGAGTCTTCTATATGTGGAGAACATTTCTGGACTCAAATCCTAGAGGAAACGTGTTTGCATCTATTGATTTATTTGAATAAATCAGGGTCACTTGGATTTCCTCTTGGGTATTTCTTGCCAGGGCACCTGCTCTTGAAACTGAGTAAACATTTAGTGTTCCTGCCTTAGGCCAGGTCACTGTGACTGTTAGTTACCAATGAGAATTTTCAACCAGCCTAAAATCCAAGTCTGTCTCACCTCAGATAAAAAAAAAATCTCTAAATTTCTTTCTCCGAGGGAAAAGGGTATAAGCAAGCTGTGAAATTGCTTCTTTAAGATCAAACATAGGCTTTGCTTTAGGGGCCAGTTCAGTACTCCTCAGAATTTACTGAATTGTTTAAAATGCTATTACCAGGCTGGGTGCGGTGGCTCATGCCTTCAGGAGGCTGAGGTGGGTGGATCATTTGATGTCAGGAGTTTGAGACCAGTCTGGCCAAGATGGTGAAACCCTGTCTCTACTAAAAATACAAAAATTAGCCAGGCATGGTGGCACGTGCCTGTAACTCCAGCCACTTGGGAGATGAGGCAGGAGAATTGCTCGAGCCTGGGAGGCAGAGGTTATGGTGAGCCAAGATAGTGCCACTGCACTCCAGTCTGGGAGACAGAGTGAGACCCTGTCTCAAAATAATAATAATGCTATTACCAATAGATAATTTTACTTTGCAATGAAATTGAAAGTGGCTTATGAAATTCTCAAATGCAAAATTTAATCACTTTCATATAATTAAAAATAATATATCTGTTGTATGGACATTAGAAGATATATGAAAGCACAAAGAAGATAAAAATTACCCATAAATATGCTGAATATTTTAGATATGGATAGATATGGCATTTACTGAGTCATTCTAAGTATTTGCTATATTCTGAATGTGTGTCCCACTAAAATTTCTGTGTTGAAACCTAATATCCAACGTATTGATGTTTAGAGGTGGGCCTCTGGGAAGTAATTAGGTCATGAGGGCAGAGCACTCGTGAATGGGCTTAATGCCCTTCTAAAAGAGATCCAGACAGCTTTCCTGCCCCTTCTGCTATGTGAGAACACAGTGAGGAAACGGGCATCTGTGAAACAAGAAGCAGAACCTCACCCAATAGCAGTTCTGCAGGCACCTTGATATTGGACTTTGCAGTCTCCCAGACTGTGAGAAATAAATTTCTGTTGTGTATAAACCACTTAAATGTGGTATTTTGTTATAGCAGCCCGAATGAACAAAGATAGTATTATATGTATTATCTTATTTAACTCTCATGACGCTTCTATGAGCTAAGTACAATTAGTCTTTCCATTTCATATATTAAGAGAATGAGATTTAGAAAGGGTAAATGACTTGACCAAATTCATACAGAAAGTTGTGAAACCTGAATTTGAACTCAGGCAGTCTGATTTGCAGTTCTGTTCTGTTAACCCCTATTGTGGTATTCATAGAGTGTATATGACCCTAAATTTTTAACAAATGCAAGAGTGTGTACATGCATCTGTTAGAAATTTAGGGTCATATACTCTCTATAAATACCTGCTTTTTTTCAGTTGGTTATAAACGTTTCTTGATGTCATTAAGTTTTTTTCTATGACATAATTTTGGAATATGGCATGGTTATCCATTGTACAGCATAATTTGTTTATGTAAAACCTTACGATTAGACATTAAATAAAATCTTTGATAAATATCATCACTCATAAGCATGAAAGTTTCTACAGAACACATTCCTAAAAGGGAATTGCTTGGTCAAATAAGTATATTTTTTAAAGCTTTAAATATATATTGCACAAATCATTCCACAAAATTGTCACAACTTTTCCTCTAAACTAGGGGTATGTGACTATGGCCCACAGGCCAAATCTAGCTCACAGCTTGTTTGTGGAAATAAAGTTTTATTGGCACACAGCCATGTCCTTTGTCTATGGCTGCTTTTATGCTACAACAGCGGAATTGAGTAGTTGTAGCAGAGACACATTTTACCTATAATGCTGGAAATATTTACTATTTAGTCTTTGACAGAAAAGATTCACACTACTCTTTCTAAATAGATTATACAAGTAAAAATTTCCCTCTATTCCTATAAATCTTAGATGTAGATAGATGGGTAGGAAGATATACAGATGGTCACAAATCTGATAGACTAATACTTAAATGTTGAAAAAAATTTATGTTGACTAGCCATTTACATTTCTGCTTTTGTGTCCATGATCCCTTTTTAAAATGTATTTATTTTCTGTTTTGTTCGTTGACTGTTTATAAATTAAATAGATTTATACTTTGCTTGACACATATGTCTTTTAGTTGTCTATTATTTATAATGGCTCATGATATAAAGAAGTTTTTGATTATTTTGTAGTGATGTCTACAAATCTTTCCTTTTAGGGTTCCTTCCTTCAATTAAGTTACTGACAAAGTCCTGTCTTTTGTGCTTTGTGCATATTCACATACATTTTTCACCTGGCTCTTGTATAGTTTATGTATTTGTTTATTTACTTATTTTTTCTAACTCTAATTCATCTGGAGTCTATTTTGGATAAGATTGTAAAGTGAGGACCTAGTTTAAAATTTCTAGACACTTGGGCAATTATTCTAGCATAATGAATGGGACAATCTTTTTGTTGCTGATTCACAATTCTACTGTTATACTAAATTCTGATTTAGTGTCTTTGTGCCTTTTCTGTGATAGTTCACTTATTCTGACTGTTCTCATGTTATTCATTAGATCTTAATCAGTATTTTAGAAAATTTTAAAAATTTTATTTTTGTAATACATGATAGTTGTACATATTTGTAGGGTAAGTGTGAAATGTTGATACAAACATACAATACGTAATGACCAAATCTGGTTAAATGAGATATCGCTTCAAACATTTATCACTTCTTTGTGTTGGGAACATTCCAAATCTACTCTTCTAGTTATTTTGAAATATACAATGAATTATTATTAACTATAGTCACATGATTGTGCTACTGAACACTAGATCATATTTTTCCTTTCTTAGGATATTTTTGTACCTTAATAATTGAGCATATTTTTAAATACCTGATGGCCATTTGTATGACTACCTTTGAAAAATATCTATTCAGATCCTTTACCATTCTTAAATCAGACTTTATTTTTATTTTTTGCTATTTAGTTGTTGTTTGGGTTACTCATATATTCTGGTTATTAATCTCTTGTCAGCTGAATAGTTTGCACACATTTTTTTCCATTTGGTGGGTTGTCTCTTTGTTGATTGTTTTCTTTGCTGTGCAGAGAGTTTTAAGCTAAATGTAATCCCATTTTTAAATTTATTTCTTTGGTTACCTGTGCTTTTGAGGGCTTACTCAAAAAATCTTTGCCCAGACAAATGTCCTAAAGCATTACCCCATTGTTTTATTCTAGTAGTTTCATAGTTTCAGTTGTTATATTTAAGTCTTTAATCCATTTGTGTTTGACTTTTGTACATTGTAAGAGATAGGGATCTAGTTTTATTGTTTCTCATATGGAAATCCAGTTTTCCCAGCATGATTCATCAAAGAGACTGTCTTTTTCCCAATATGTGTTCTTCGCACCTTTGTGGAAAATGAGTTGACTGTAAAAGTATGGATTTATTTCTGGGTTCTCTATACTGTTCTATTGCTATATATGTCTATTTTTATGCTGATATCATGCTATTTTGGTTACCATAGCTTTGTAATGTAAGTTACTCAGTTTTAACTGATGAAAACAATTCCTTTGTTATTTTATGTAATTTTTTGAGTTCTTTCATTCCATTTATTCTTTCAGGTATATGAACTTTAGAATAATTTTTAGTCTTAAAAATCTTAATCATATTTAAATTGAAAATCATTACAACAGTAATCAGCTTGAGAAAAATTGAAATGTTTACCATATGGTCTTCCTATTTAGTCAGGTTCGTTTCATGTTTCTGAGAAATATTTACTGTATAGATCCTGCACATATTTTCAAATGTTTATTCCTAGAGATAGCAAATTTCCTTGTGCTTAATAAACTCTCATCTCATTACATTTTCTAACTGAATATTCTTGGTGTTTAAAACAAACTATTATTTTTGTAACAGCCATACGTATGTATTCTGTTAATACTTTAAAATTATTCCTTAGTTGAAACATTTGAGCTTTCACATGGATGATCTTTCAAATTACTATAATTTTGATTTAATTTTTTATTGCATCAATCAGAAATTCTAGATGGTGTCAAGCAATAGCAGTGCGTATATGCATTTTATGTGTGCATTGTTCCTTACTTTAGAATAATTCCTTTAATCTTTCTCAGTAATAGATTGGATTTTTTTTTTAATTTTTTGAAAGAAAGAAAAAGAGAGGAAAGAAAGTGAGAGTGAAAGAAAGAAAGAAAAAGAATGTATGAGAGAAAGAGGAAGAAAAAGAGGGAGAGAGAACAGGATTCTTGTTCTACTGCCCAGGCTAGAATGCAGTCTAAAAATGGGTATTAAAAACCTCTATTATGCCAATAATTGTGTTTAACAATGGAGACAGGAAGGAATAAGAGACGAAAATAACAAACAAGCAGCCAACCAATATTTTATTTAAACCTGTGAAATGCTATGCAATTGCTGAGGAGTGATTTATTTCCAATTATGTGGTCACTTTTAAAACAGGTGTAATATGATACTGAGAAAAATGTATGTTTTGTGGCTTTGGGGTGGAGAGTTCTGTAAATATTTGTTAAGTTTACTTGTTCCAGGTCTGAGTTCAAGTCCTGGATATCCTTGTTAATTTTCTATCTCATTGATCTGCCGAATATTGACAGTATAATGTAAAAGTCTCCCACTATTACTGTGTGCGAGTCTAAGTCTCTTTGTAAGTCATTAAGAACCTGCCTTATGTAGCTGGGTGTTCCTGTATTGGGTGCGTATATATTTAGGATCGTTAGCTCTTCTTGTCGTATTGATCCTTTCACCACCATGTAATGTCCCTCTTTGTTTCTTAGGGTCTTTGTTGCTTTAAAGTCTGTTTTATCAGAGATGAAAATTGCAGCTTCTGTTTTTTTTGTTTGTTTGTTTGTTTTTTACTGGTTGTTCCTTTCTATTTGTAGCGCTTCTTTCAGAAGCTCTTGTAAAGCAGGCCTGGT
>CAUYLG010011702.1:0-45475 GCA_963573385.1 Cacajao melanocephalus | reverse complement strand
TCTTCTTTTGAAAAGTATCTGTTCATATCCTTTGCCCACTTGTGGATGGGTTTGTTTGTTTTTTTTTTTTTCCTGTAAATCTGTTTTAGTTCTTTGTAGATTCTGGGTATTAGCCCTTTGTCAGATGGGCAGGCCGCAGATATCACTCTGGTTCTGTGTCTCACTCGGTGGGAGCTGCACTCCGGAGAAGCTTCCTTTCAACCATCTTGGTCTCCCCTAAGGAAGGTCTTTTTAACTCATCATAGTGTTTGTAAAGAATGAAAATTAAATGAAGGAAAGGTCAGGATGAATTTGTGGGTTCTGTGAGGTGGAAGTAGACCTGGGTATGTAACCTACAAAATCCATGTCCCTCCAGGCCTATGCGCTTCTCCATGTGCAGATGATCAGGACTGAGTATAGGAAGCTGCATCCAGTTCTCCATAAGGAAGAAAAACAACATTTAGAGAGACTGTGCAAGGAACACCAAGAGATATTTCCACAACTCCAGAGAAGTTGCATCAACATGTATCAAAAGAAGAAACACTTGAAAGAAATGTATCGGGAACTAATGGAAATGTGTCATAAACCAGATGTGGAGCTGCTCCAGGTAAGAACTGAGGATGTCCCTGGAGACGCTTTGTATAAGCTGACATTTGCCTTTCATCGGGTACCAAAGACATACTTCTTCATCTCCTGTATTGATGGTGAGAGACATTCCCACCTGGTTATAGAGATAAACTACAACTCCTAATCTGATTATGGAAACAAAGCTTTATGGGGCTGTGCAAATAGATTTCCACAGAACAGTTTCTACCTCAGGCTTTCTTCTCCAGTTCATGTCATTAAAACTCTGGAAGAAAAACAATTCCTGTGAAAATAATATTTTTGTCTCCATTGGATAATATGTAGAAATTATGGAGAAACTAACATTTCTGTCTTCCTTTTTGGGGGGCAGTCCTGCATTTGAAATGCCCTTGACTTGAGCCACATTACCCCTCAGGGACTAGCCCTGAAAAAGACCACATTGCAGACAACTGCAGCAATCCATAGTCACTACTCACACCTTTCTCTCACTTAGATCTAGGGTCTTGAATTTATCAAAAATAGATTCTATCCCTGAATTTATCAAAAACAGATTCTATCAATTGGTCTTACTGGTATAAATGTGAGAGATGAGAATACATTTTAAAAGAGCTGCAGTGATAGTATGTAGTACTTCAAAAGTTTTCGAAACCTGAAGACTAGACAGGCAGAATAACAACTTGTTTGTGCATTTGTTTCCTTGTTTTGAGACAGAGTCTTGTTCTGTTACCCAGTCTGAAGTTCAGTGGCCCAATCTCAACTCACTGCAACCTCTACCTCCTGTGTTCAAGCAATTCTCCTGTCACACCCTCCCCAGTAGCTGGGACTACAGGCATGCACCATGACACCCAGTTAATTTTTTTTGTATTTTCAGTAGAGATGGGGTTTTGCCATGTTGGCCAGCCTAGTCTGGAACTCCTGACCTCAGGTGATCCATTCACCTTGACCTCCTAAAGTGCTGGAAGTACAGATATGAACCACTACACCCAGCCAGAATAACAACTTTCTAAAGAAGTTTTTTTTTCTCTCTCTCTTTACAGGATTTGGGAGACATCATGGCAAGGTATGTTTTTGGCCATCATTGCAAGCTGAAGCACAAGGCATGCTATGAAAAACGTCAAGCTGTTTTCAACAAAGTGAAAACATAATTCGTTAACAACATAATGTGTCAGTGTGATTGCACGTGTATGTGTGTGTACTCAGGTGTTTGTGTGTTACGTTGAGTATGTTTTCTTATGCCCTATATCAGATTTTAATCTTTTCTGACTTTCCCAAGTGACTCGAGGTCATGTTTTGAAGAGTTCAATGCAGAAGTTACCAGGATATAGTTGCCTAATTTTAAGATTCAAAATCATAATTAGAGACAAATAAACTATTTGGTGGCAGATAGGGAGAGAGGCAATTATCTTTCAGTGGCAGTAGGTTAGAAAAGGAGTGAATCCTTAGAAAGATTCCCTAAGAGAGCCACAAACCCATCCTAGGATTGTGGAGTTACATTACAATATCAGAAGTGGGTCTGAATGAAGCATTTCCTGTTGGAATTTATTTCTTAAACACAGACACCAGAAAGATTAACCAACTGCACCTGCTTCCTTGCAGGAGTGAGTCCGTTCTGCTGTGCATGCCCCAGCCTGTGAATCCAGCGTTCACTGCAGGGCCCATCACTGGACTGGTGCACAGGTTCAACCGCTTCCGAGGTGAGTGTCGCCCCCTTGGTGGGACCAACATGTAATGTCTTCAAGTGTGGTTTCTGTGGGCAGTTTTCCTAGTGCAATGATCTTTCATCTGGAAGAAAATAGTCTGTGAATAGGTCTTTATATTTATAGTTTATCATCAAACAGAGTAAACTAAAAGCTGGTGAAACGTAGTATGAATCAGCCATATAACAAGTTATTTGGAAAAACATAAAACATGGAGAATGGCTCCTTAGGACGTAGAAATATTCTCTGACACAATTTCATGTATACAAGTGTTACATGAGGCACATAGAACTGAGTTAATTCAGGACATTTCAACTTCAAATTAAGTGTCGTTAATGATTGTGGTTCCGGTGACAATGTTTATTTATAAGTACATTTCAGGTAAATTTTCATATCATTTGTAATTTTAATCATGTGCATTTTAATCAACCAAAACATACATGAGTAACTTAAATGACAATGCAAATCTGAGGATCTGTGAACAATAGGAAAGTGATTTGGTGGTTGATGAGTCCTTAGAACTCCAGGATAGATCATGATCAATCAGGCAGATAAAAGAAGTCTGTGCATGAAAGTCCAGCGTGAAAGTCAGATAATTCTTGCAAGGGATCTGCACTTTTCAGAAGATGGATTCAGATTTTCACTTTAAGTATAAATTTGCTAGCTTAAGTGGCAGATCATATTTCTGGTAAAATGATAACTTATTTAGGTGTAAGAATGGCTCCCCACCTCATCTCCTATCCTCAGCCTCCTGCTCTGCCCTGACAGAGAAGAGGCAGTGGAGATAAATTTTATTACTGCGGTCTTGGCTGCAGTCCAAGAGCTTCCAGTTTTTCAGTTGTTATAAAAAGTAGCTAACTAGACTTAGACATGACAATCCTCCCTTTATATTTTTGAGTTTATAGAAATTGTGATCATTGTAGTTTAGCCATGTACTTGTGCAGATATCCTAACACCCTCTGATTCCAACATTGTTCCAGTCAAAAGTTGCTTTTTAATCTTGACTTTTCTAATGAGAGTCTCTTTCTTATCTGAACCTAAGAATGTATAAACTGCTTTTCACTGGAACATTCTCTTTTTTCTACAGTGGAAATTTCCTTCAATTATGAAGTAAGTAATCACAATATCAGCCTATTTGAGGATGTGAAAAGTTGGATGTTTAGACCTGAACAGGAAGGTGGATCTTTGAATTCTGACAGACCTGACTATTTTGCTGCATGGGGAGCCCAGTGCTTCTCCTCTGGGAAACACTACTGGGAGCTGGATGTGGACAACTCTTGGGACTGGGCTCTGGGCGTCTGTAAGGACTCCTGGATAAGGAAGAATGGCACCATGATTGCATCTGAGGACACATTTCTTCTTTTATGTGTGAAGGTGGATCATCATTTCCGTCTCTTGACCAGCTCTCCAATGCTTCCTCACTATGTAGAGAAACCTCTGGGCCGGGTTGGTGTGTTTCTGGATTTTGAAAGTGGAAGTGTGAGTTTTTTGAATGTCACCAAGAATTCCCTCATATGGCGTTACCCAGTTGGCTCCTTAAATTTCCCTGTCAGACCTTTCTTTTACACTGGCCACAGATGATCAGGATGAAGAAACCTGACTGTTTAGGAACTGCATGTGCAAGGGAGCCCTTCATTGTTGAAGCAAAGGAATCATACTGTTCAGGCTTTTTTTCTATTTGAGTGTCACCTCACTTTATTACAGTTAAATAAAAAAATATGTAAAATGCAAAATATTTTTGTACACTTTCTTACAATTAAAATAATCTCTTATGGCCCATTACCTAAAATGTATATTGTGATTTTCAACTACTTTGTGAGTTTATTGATGGAATTCTGGAAATATGTGGGAGTGTGATTCCAGCTGAATGATCTCATGCAGGAACATAATTTGCACATCATGGACACACAGGATTTTGCACAATGCATTTGCAAGTGTGAGAGCTCTCTCCTATTGATACAGCAAGTTCTACAGCTCATCACTTCAAGGGGAAAATTTATTTTACGTCTAAATTTTCACTGCATCTTTGGGCAAAAGTAAGGATTTAACAGTCATGCATTCTATGGTGACAAAAACACATTCTGAGAAATGCATTATTAAATCATTTTTATCACTGTGTGAACATCAGAGTGAACTTACAAAAACCGAGATAGAATAGCCATCTACAGGCAGCCTGGGCCAAATGTTGCAGCCTACTGCTTCTCTGAGAACTTGCTAGCAATGCCTGAGCAAGAACCCAAAAGGTTTAATGCACATTGATTTCTGTAGCTATTTAATAAAGCAAACAGCATCACTCAGGGAAAAATAGACAGGGGAGCAGACTATCTGCTTTAAAATGTGTTTATACTTCCAATTCACACAGATTGTGAATTCTTACTGATAACCTAGACCTGAGACATAATCATCACCTCATGTTACAGTGGGAACATATTAGTATCAGGAAAAACAACAACAACAACAACAACAAGAAAACAAGACAAAACAAGCAAAACCCAGTTCTGATGAAAACCCAGATTCTAGTAAGTCAATTGAGTCTGTCTGCCTACCAAATGGTCATTTTCATGATCACTAATTAAATAATGGCAACGGATGTTCTACTTCCAGTCTAGCAGATGATCCTGACTGATGTCTGGGGTTCCTTAGTTGGGGCTGTTACCTCAAATATATTTAAACGGCCTCTCCAGGTTGCCACTTGGGCTTGCTTACAGCATTGCAGTTAACTTTCCACATTGAAGATTCCCACAGAGTCAGGAAAAGTGCTATTGTGCTGCAGACTAAAACATCAGCAATAGTCACAACACTACATAAAGTAAAGGGACTAGAACACTCAACAGTAGCAGTCTTGAATTTACATCATAGGAAGAGAATGTGGGATGGAATATATATTTAAGAAGTGGACATTGAGGATCTACATCCAGAGATTGGGGTCCTATAAAACATGAGATCTAATGAGCCCCTTAGATCTGCCCCAGATTCGTGTAAAAGGGCAATTGACAATTGAGACTAAAAAAGAATTAAATATTCTTTTGGAAATTTTTTTCAAGATTTGGTATCAAATGGACAATCATTATGAACATGACATGGCAAAACCATTGAGGAAGATGCACAGGATACTGGAGTAGAAGGAGGGAAGGATGATCCATATCCTTCAAGATGACCAGAGACAGACCTAGTAATTCTAGGACAGTGAGATGAAAAAGATCAGTGCACCCTTGGCAGGAACCCCCTCTGATGTCTCTAAGTGGCTGGAAATTATTCATGTAGGCCTTCTGAGTGGCTTGGACTTTTCAAGATTTCTTGATAATAATAGCCATTGACTGGAGTTCATAATACATAGAATACTTTCAGCATAGAGGGTGAGAAAGTCTTTCCCTCAAAAGCCAGACGTTCAGAAACTTGTAGCCAAGTCATCCACTGGACCGTACTGTAAGTGTGGACTAAAGAGAGAGAACATTGGCTTAAACCTCAGATAAATGCTGTTCTATTCTCACTGCCCTGTGGCTCCCGTACTCACAAGGGAAGGTGAGGTTAGGTCCTGTGACTATTCTTTCTTCTGAACTGTAGAACTTTTTGATGCTGACTCAGAGATATGTTCTCTGTTTACTAAAATCTAATGTCTATTAACATTCTGCTGTGAAGGAGATAAGCTGTGTTCTGTCACAGGCCTCTCACCCTGTACCCGTATGTTCCACTCCTCTGGCCCTTACTGATCCATGATGCCTGCCAGAATCACTGAAATTCTTCTCCACCTCCAACAGTCCTCTGTCCCAGGTCTCAGAACACAGGTCCCTGTCCATCCATTTCTCATTATCTGCCCTTGCCCTTCAAATTTACAACAGAAGAAAAGTTGGTCATCAAAATATCCTGGAATGGGAAACAGGGGTTGCCTGGTTTGTCTGAGACCCAGCAATGCAGATGCAGGATTCTAAGGTAGGAGGAGGAAGCAAAAGTGGATGCCCTTGAAACTGCTCAGTCACATCCTTCTGACATCTAAAAAGATAAAAGGTATTTGGGGTTAAATAATTGGAACAGAGAAAGAGGACAGTCATGTTCAAGTGTATATGGAGAAAGAGAGGTTCTATCAGTGCCTGACACAAAGTAAAACTCTCTTACTTTAATGGGATGTACCCATGCATGTGTCAGAAAAGTAATCCTAGGTGAGGAAAAGCAAAGTCATAGTGAAGAAGGGATCCAGATAAAGAAAGGAATAGGCAACATTTCCTGCACATTTCAAAATGACTCTTGAGTGCTTACATTTCCCGGAATTAGCATGAAGTGTCTGCTGTGTATCAGTATCCAATGTGAAGAAGAGAGCTGAGAGTAATATGGTATCGTGGTTTAGAGCAATGTCTTGAAGTTAAACTGCCTCAGTTTGATTCCTAAACTCACTGCTTATAAGCCTCATTTCCAGAACAAAGTGCCTTTCTCAAAGCAATGTGTGTGGATGTGGACTCCATAGGTGTGTTATGCATATATTTACATAATATAGTGTTGGTATATACACAGTAATTGTGTATACACACACATACACACACATCCTGTACCTATATATAATAATTGGATCAGTACCTTGCAAAATGGTTAAAATTTACTTAAACAAAATAACAGCTACAAGACAGATAAACTATAAATGTAGTTCAGCCAAAAAAAAAGCAAAGATATGGGAATAAGGGAAATAATAGAAACTTATGAGGAGGCAAGGAAAAAAAAGAGCAAATCATTGAAAGACAACCCAAATTTAAGATAGCAATGAGTGAAAGTGCCAGCAAAAGCCTTTTAAAAGTTCTTTAAAACTTCTAACATTTGCATTAGAAGATTGATTAGAGAAAGGACACGTTTGCATATCACCTGGGATGGAGGCTTCATCTGGTTCTCACACTCAGGGTTCTAAGACGCCATGATCATGATATGCAACAGTTACAGATCTCAAGGATCACTGTCTGGAGCCCTCCAACCTGCCTCAAAAGAAAGCAGAAAACGCTGAAGCTCTCAGCTAAGAGATTCACAATCTGGGACTTGGGCTTTAGCCATTGGACCTTCCTGTATGTTGTCCTCAATTTGTAGAGTTGTGACACAATGCTACTTTTCAGCTCCCAGAACACCTCAAATGACACCACAGGCTGCTACCCTAGGATCCTAAACCTTACTGTGGCTCCTAGTCTTAGTTTGGAGAGACATGGTCATTCTCAGTCACCCTTAGAGTATATGAGATGGACACCCCAGCCAGTTTATAGTGGAGCCACAGAAAAATGGGAGACTTAATGAGGCTGTGTGAGGACACTGGGCATATGAAGTATAAAGGACTGAACCCATGTATTCTAGCTTCAACATTTTTCCCAATCACCCAGGTGTGCACACACTCAGGACTCAACTTTCCCTTTGTTCAGTGATGCCTGTCAAGTGTCTTTAAATAAGCTCCCATAGCTTACGGAGATCTGGCTCTTTGCTTAACAGGTTCAATGAAAGGCTTCACATGACTGATTATCTGTGAGAAATGAAGCTTGATTTCATGGGGTTGAGAATATTATAGATTATATAACGTCTTCACATTTCGGTCCACATTTATTTTATGAATATGCTCCAAAATTTTATTCACTTCCTCTTTTTGTTGGGGATGTATTTATATTTCAGTCTACCTTTATTCTGCAAACTATGCTGAAAATTCTTTTATTACTTTCTGACTCTATCCCTCTCTCTCTCTCTTTTTTTTTTTTTTGAGACATGGGTATCTCATTTTACTATACAATTTTGCATTCTCTATCTCCTGGATTATTCTTTCAAATGTAAATAGATTTTGTACTATCCATTCCATAGGTAATTTATACTGCCTTTTACTTTGTAATTTACTATATACATTGGTTTATTACACTTGTGTTTCTATAACAGAATTCCTGAGGTTAGGTATTTTGTAATAAAAAGAAGTAAATGCCCACAATTCTGGTTACTGAAAGTCTACGACTGGGCAGCTGGACCTGGTGAGGAACTCAGGTGGAGTTCATTTATTCCAGGAAGTGGAGAAGAAGCAGGCAGATCCAAAGACATTACGTGGTGAGAGAGAAAGCAATGGAGAGAAACCAGGAAGACAGACTCTTTTTAAACAACTTGCTGTCTCAGAAACATACTCATTCCTGCAGAAGCTAAACTTCACCACCCCATCTCACCCCAACAACATAAAGGCATTCCTGTGACCCAAACACCTCCCAGTAGGCCCTACCTCTCGACACTGAAAAACTGGAGATCAGTTTCAACCTGGGATTTCACAGGGAGGAGCCAAACCATAGAACACATGATAGTTTAAATGATGGCAGTCTCCATCATTTTAAGTTCTATTTTCACCTTCCCTATCACTTCGTCTTTTTTTTAATAAATTGAAGATCCAGATGAAGTTTCAAAATCAGCACTATGAAATAAAATTTTGCTGTAATTATTTAAAACCTAAACGTAATGATATTTTCTTAGACTATGAATCTGGCATTCAATCTATTTCTTGATTTTGTTGACATTTGTCACTTATAATTTCCATTCCATTATGTTCTTGGAAACTTCAATGCAATATTTCTTTATATTAACTCTTTTATTTGTTCATATATTTGTTTGTTAGCCGCACATGTAGTATGTACTATGTTCTAAGAATTGCATCAGAAAGTGAGAATATAGTAGCAAATAAGACAAATTCTGACCTTACCATTTTAGAATGTACAGTTTCATAGTAATATCTACAAATTGAATGAGAGTTTGTTGGATATTATGAGGAGCTAGCAAAATATGCTTAGAACGTGTAATAATAACTGTCTGGTCTACAGAGGGTGAGAGGAATTCCCTAAAATGCTTTTGTTTGAGGTTTTCTGAAAAGTAATGAATGATTAGAATTTAGAGACATAATCTGCCAGATACTTGAATCTACCTATCTAGATCAGACTTCAAGAGAAAACTAAGAGCTCTAGTGAGTTCAGTAACTGAGATATTCAGCACTTTATTCTTCTGCCCCAACCTGGTTTAAATAGGTGAGTAAAACACATTGTTTACAATGTGAATGCCTTGGATAAATTATGTGAAATGCCAGAAACAAGACACAAAGAACCACATATTGTATCATTTGATTTGCACAAAAGGTCTACAATACACAAATCCATGAAGATCTAAAGTATATAAGGGGGTGCCAGGTGGGTTGGAGGTGGGGGAGCTGAAAAGAATAAAGAGCAACATTAAAGGTTATTCGGTTTTCTTTTAGGGCACAGAAATTGTCCTGGAATCAGATAGTTATGATTGTTGCACACATATTTATTTAAATAATAAAAATTCATAAACAAATGTACATACTCAGTGTGCTTATCCCATTTCATACCTATACAACAATTTTGTTGATTCTCAAGTTATAATGAATGCAAAGACAGTCACACATTGTCCTACCATCTCACAAGAGAAGGTTTGGGATTGAAGTTTCTTTGAACAGGTGTGTTCACCAAGAAATCTTCATGAAACTAGACTATCATGGGGAGTCAAGACAAAAGAAAGGTGTCAGCAAAAAAAAGAGAGAAAAAAAAGCAACATGTGAGGGAAGCTTTACGGACATCATAAAAGCTCTCAACTATGTTATCATAATCCGGAAACACCCCAATCCATCCCAAAGGTCTTTGCACATACTGAATTAAGTTTAGGAAGATGAAGAGGCTATAAATATTATTTTTCTTTGCAAAAAATAGAAAAACACTGCTCACCATGTTGGTCAGGCTGGTATGGAACTCCTGACCTCAGGTGTTCCTCCCTCCTCAGCCTCCCAAATTGCTGCTGTTGCAGGTGTGAGCCACTGCTCCTGGCCAGTTGATAATTGTTTTGAATTGTGCACCAATATTTACTTTGGAGTCTGTACTGCAATTATCATTTCTTGTAATACACGTACTAGGATTGAATATCAAAGTTATAAGTTGGAGCTTGGCACAGCAGCTAGAGTCTGTCATCTCAGCACTTTCAGGGGTCAAGGCAGGAGGATCACTTTAGCCTAGAAGTTTCACTTGTGGGCTTGGAGAAGGGGTGCATGGTTCTACTGAGTGGTGAAAGTAGCTTTCAGCAGATAAATGGGGTGCCAGAGGAGGATGGAGTGGGAAGGTGGTCTTCCCCTGAAGTACAACCTCTCAGCAAAGGGCTCACCTCCAGCTGCTCTCAGCTGAATTCCCTGTCACTCCACCATGGATGACCTGCCACATCTGCTGGTGCCTGTCGATGTGCCAAGCTTAGGGCCAAGCTTCCCTTGAGGCTTACAAGGTTCTAACATTTATAGTTTGCTTTATCTGTTTTTCAGAATATCAACTGATTACAAGTATATGTGTGTGCATGCATATATATGTATATATGTATGTGTATACATGTGTGTATATATTCAAACAACAAATCATCAACACTTTTTCACTTCTAAAATATTTTCCCCTTCTCCATCCTGCTCCTTCCTCTGGTGACTTTCTCATTATGCAGGAAACAACACTTTATATTTCACCTATTCAGGATTTAGAGTCATAAAAAATAAAAATAAAAATAAATAGAAATTGAGATGCTTCCTACATTACTTTTTTGTTTATTTCTTTATTTATTTTGGTGTTTGATTCTTCTCTTTTTTTTCCCAACACTGTTTTTGAATCTGTCAAGTAAAATCACTTAGCAAGGCAACATAATAGATGACTACATAAGGTGGGGAGTGAAAGTAGATCCAGGAATAAGTGATATTCATATCTTAATCATGTTTGCCCTCAATAAATAGTAGATCCTATTTGGTGTTTGTGGAAACTGAAAGAACACCTGCTAAAATCCAGGTACATGCTCATCTGTGTAATATGTCTCCAAACACCTGTAAAAAATAATGAAAAGTCTTTATGCTTTCTCCAAAATGAATCTTCCACTAAGCTCAGCATGAGATCTGGAGGCAGTTTCTGAAAGTGTTGTTTTCCTGCCATTTTCCCTTCAGGAAAGCATTTTACATTTCTTCTCTAATGAAAAACCTAGTCTATCATATGGTCATGAATTAATGTCCTGATACAGTCTGAGTTTTGAAGACATTCTTTATACAAGTGAAGAGAAAAAAGACCCAGTGAGTCTATTTTCCATGGTAACCATGAAGAATCTACTCAGTCATCTTCCCTAGGCCCTATTACAAAAGTGAGTGGATGAAAAATAATATTTAGATTCCCAAAACTCCCAACCTTGCCATGTCTCCAAATTAACCTAATGTAAATTAATCACTCACTATTTTATAAATGTTCAAAAAAGCAAAATATGTTATTGACTTTACATGGGGAATATTTATTGGGGCTGTTACTTTGACCATTCCATATTTTGTTGCTGGTGGACAAAGTAAGAGAGACCTTTGTTCTGGTAAAATCCAGGAAGTTGGATTAGTTATGGATATGTGTTTCTGGAAACAAATAATGGAAATAAAAGGAAGAATGCACTTCAGGAGAGAGGAAAAACACCTATGCTCCTGAATGTTCAACATCCTGATGCCTCATGGTCAATACCAGGAGTAGACCATCTGAATTACGGTGCATTTCTTTCAGCTCCTCAGACATTTCTTTTAAAATCTCCCTCCTATGGGTCATTCTGGCATTGCTTTTATTGAGTTGCTAAAAAATGTCTTTGCCCTCCTTTAGGCAGGCATGTCTCTGAACCTGGACCACTGCTACTGTTTATTCACTAGCAAAATTTCCATTCATCCTTCAAGACTCATCCAGAGTTGATCTTTGATTCTGTGTGCCTAATAGATAGATATTTGTGGCAGTTACCATATTGTAGTGAGATGATTGCTTTGTATGTCTGTAATTTCTACTAGATTGTGAGGTCTTGTTGAAGTGACAATGTCAACAAAATCAAGAGATAGATTGAATCCCAGATTCACAGTCTAATACCATCACTTTTAGGTTTCAAATGATGACAGCAAAATTTTATTTTATACTGCTGATTTTGAAACTGGGTCTTCAGTATAAACAAAAGAAAGATAAAGTGATAGGGAATGAGAAAATCAGATATAAAATAATGGAAACTGTCATCATTTAAGCCATCATAAATTCCATGATTTGGCTTGTCCCTGCAAAATCACATGTTTAAATTGATCTCCAATCGGGCAGTGTTGAGAGGCAGGGCTTACTGGGAGGTGTTCGGGTCATGGGGATCAATCCCTCACATATAGATTAATGCCTTCATGTTGTTGGGGTGAGATGGGGTGGTGAATTTTAGCTTCAGCAGGAATGAGTTTGTTCCAGAGAACACATTGTGGAAAAGAGTCTGTCTTCCTGGTTTCTCTCTCTTGCTTTCTCTCTCACCACATGATCTCTTTGGACCCACCTGCTCCTTCTCCACTCCCTGCCATAAATGGACTCAGCCTGAGTCCCTCACCAGGTGTAGCTGCCCATTGGTAGACTTTCAGCCACCAGAATTGTGAGCATAATAAACTTCTTTCTTTTATAAAATACCTGACCTCAGGCAGTCTGTTACAGAAAAACAAACTGTAACAAACCAACGTATATAGTAAATTACTAAATCAAAGGCAGTATAAATTACTTATGGAGTGGATAGTACAAATCCTATTGACATTTGAAAGAATAAGGAGACAGAGAATGCAGAATTATATAGTAAAGTGAGACACCCATGTCTCCAAAAAAAAAAAAAAAAAGAGTGAGAAAGTGATAAAATAATTTGGAGCAGAGTTGCAGAATAAAGATGGACTGAAAAATGAAGGCATGTCTTCAAAAAAAAAGAGAAAATGATTTTAAAAAAATGGAGCATACTCCTGAAATAAATGTGGACTAAAATGTGAAGGCATTATATAATCTGTAATTTTCTCAACCCAATGAAATCAGGGTTCATTTCTCACAGATAATCAGTAATGTAAAGCCTTTCACTGAACGTGTTAAGCTAAGAGCTAGACCTCCCTAAGCTGTGAGAGCTTATTTAAAGACACTTGATGGCCATGATTG
Organism: Cacajao melanocephalus; assembly: GCA_963573385.1. NCBI lineage: Eukaryota > Metazoa > Chordata > Mammalia > Primates > Pitheciidae > Cacajao > Cacajao melanocephalus. The sequence goes on along the minus strand of CAUYLG010011702.1, from coordinate 32,253 downwards.
AACCAAAGGAAAGTTGGGTCCTGAGTTTTTGCCCACCTGGGTGATTGGGGAAAATGTCAAAGCCAGAACACATGGCTTCAGTCCTTTGTACTTTGTATGCCCAGTGTCCACACACAGCCTCATCAAAACTCTCATTTTTTTGTGGCTCCAGTTTGAACTGGAAGAGGTGTCCGTCTCACATAGTTTAAGGGTAGCTGAGAACCACCATGGATCTCCAAACTAAGACTAGGAGCCACAGCAAGGTTTGTGATCCTTAGGTGAAGTGGTATAGTTATGCGGGAGGTGAAGCTGGAAGAATACCCTTGGTGATAAGGAATCCAGTGAAGATACTGCCAATTGTTAGGTGCTTGATTGAGTCAATTAGGAAGCGGTTATTTTCATTAATGATAATCTGAGTTGAGAAGTGAGGCTGTCCTATCAGAGCTAAGAAAATACTCCTGGTACTGTATACAACTGTCAAGGAGTTCGCTATAAGAGTAAGAGAAGGGCTTCAGGCACTGCTATATGACATATTTCTCATTTTCATAAGAAGGTCTTTGGAGTAAAAGCCTGTGAGGAAAGGCATAGTTGTAAATGCTAGGCTACCAGTAATAAGGGAAGAGGAAGCAAATGGTAGTCTTGAGTAATCCTCCTATTTTTTGAGTGTCTTGTTCATCATTGAGATTATGGATGATGGATCCTAAACATAAAATTAATATAGCTTTAAAAAAAGTGTGGGTGTAGATGTGAAGGGATGCTAGGTGTGGCTGATTCATGCCAATTGTGGCTATTATAAGGCCCAGCTGCCTTGAGGTGAAAAATGCAACAATTTTTTGGGTATCATTTTGTATTAGAGTGCAGATTGCAGTAAATAAGGTGGTAACGGCCCCTAGGCATGATGTAAAGGTTTGGATGAATGGGTTATTTTCTGTGAAAGGGTAGAGGCGGATAAGCAGGAAAACCCCTGCTGCAACTATAGCGCTGACGTGGAGCAGAGCTGAGGCCGGGGTTGGGCCTTTTGTGGCACATGGAAGTCAGGCATGGAGAATGAATTGCGCTGACTTTCCTGCTGCCGCTAAGAGGAGGCTAATTACTGAAAGGGAGTCGGCGGTAAGAATTAGAATAAATGCTTGTTGAAAGTCTCATGTGTTGGAGAATAAGAAGAATCATGCCGTAGGTAAAATAAAGCCAATACTGCCAATGCAGTTGTGCAGGATTGCTTGCAGGGCTGCTGTTTTAGCAGCTGCTTAACCTTCTCAGTGAATTAGTAAGAAGGATGTGATTCCTACACCTTCTCATCTGATAAAGAGTTGAAAAAGGTTGTTGGCAGCAAACAGAATCAATATCATAATGAGGAAAATAAGTAGATATTTTAAAAATTGGTTGATGTTAGGATCTGAATTTATAGATCATGTTGAATGATATCATTACAATGATAGTGTGATGCTAATTTAATCAGTGATAACATGGCATGTACTAAATATTGCATAAACCTAATCATCTCTGTCTTCACCTTTCTTAAAACCCTAAATACCCTTAAAGAGTTAGGTGTGGTCTTCAAACATTCATATAAACAGATGTAGAAGATTCATATTTTAAAAAGCTCATTTTTTTTTCCAGAGGAGAAGGGCAGCACTTAGAGTTAACTGCATTCAGGTGACCTCTGAAGGTCAGCAGTGCAGTGAAGGAGTTCCTGACCTTGAGGAGTGCTTACCAGAAATTTTCTGGAATAATCACTGTGGGAAACATTCGTAGAACCCTGGGGTGAGTGCAACTTATATGGAGAAAATTATGTCTCTCTTCCTTTACAAGTAATAAATTACAGTGACAAAAAATATCTAATTGTCTTAAACCTACTTAATGATATTATTTGTAACTCATTATTACTGTTTATTTTATGACAGGAGGTTATTAATTGTTGTTATTTTGTGTATTCCATAATTGTTCAGTACATATTTAAGAATCTTAAATACCTAGTATTTGCTGCAATACATTTGAATGCATCATGAATATATGGAATTCACATTAAAACATATCTATATATATGCATATGTATATGTGTGTGTGTGTAATACTTGTATTAATATTGGTACATTGAATTAAGTAAAAAGAGGTAATTGTTGAATGCTGTAAATGTTGTGCTTTCATAACCTTAAGCTTTTAGATATGATTTTAAATTGCTAAGGCAATGATGAGGTGAAAAATTGTGACACTAAAGGAAATAAGAAGGCTCTCTGAAATACCCTAGCTTAGAAATCAAAACAGAATTGTTGAGCAGATAAATGTATACGGCCATAATTTAATATGTGATACTGGTTGTCACTTTAATTGAGACTTTAGTCAGATTAAACTATGAAAAATTCCTGGAATGGCTCAGATGACCTCTAAAAAAATTTGCAATTCTTAGATTTTCACTTTTTGCACCTAAATTCAGCAGTATTTTTAAGTAAAAGAGAGTGAGTTAAAAGACTTCAAACTGCCAAAGCAAAGATTACAGTTTGTATTTGTCAGGGTTCACCAGAGAGACAAACCATGGGATGTGTATATATATATATATATATATATATATATATATATGTGTATATATATGTGTGTGTATATATATATATGTGTGTTCATATATATTTGTTCATATATATGTGTTTTGAGATGGAGTGTCACTCTGTCACCCAGGCTGGAGTGCAATGGTGCAATCGTGGCTCACTGCAACCTCTACCTCTTGGGTTCAAGTGATTCTCCTTCCTCAGTTTCCCAAGCAGCTGGGATTATAGGCACACAACACCACTCCCAGCTAATTTTTGTATTTTTAGTAGAGATGAGGTTTCACCATGTTGGCCAGGCTGCTCTTGAACTCCTGACCTTGGGTGATCTCTCCTCAGACTCCCAAAGTGCTGGGATTACAGATGTCAGCCACCGTGCCTAGCTTTCAGCTTTTTTCTTTTTGTGAGGGTGGTAGTTATGACTTCTAAGTTCTTACATGTATATGCTGGATTAGAAATCAGAAGTGCATAATTTATCTTCAATTTCCCATTGTTAGACATTTACATTATTTCCCAGCAAATCTATTGCTATACATGCATCTTTCCTCAAGTATCTGACAATTTCCTTTTGACACATTCCCAGAAAGGCCTAAGGTCAGAGTTTGTGCCAGTCATTAGACTCTTCATAACTCTTTGCCAAATAGCTCTCAAGGAGAAATGGGGACAAGCAGGAGGGGGGTGACTTTCTATTCACTTTTAAAAAATGTTTTATTCAATCATAACATACGTGCAGAAAAGTGTACATGTCATGAGTACACAGTTCACTGAATTTTAAGAATCTGAACACACCCACATAACCTGGACCCAGATAGTGAAATAGTGGAACATTTCCAGCAGCCCAGAAACCCCCTTGCTACTTTCCCCTCACTACTCTCTGAGAGGTTGGATTTTATTATATTTTTATTGTAGACACAGTCTCTCTGCCACCCAGGCTGGAACGCAGTGGTGGGATCTCTGCTGACTCAACCTCTGCCTCCCGAGTTTAAGCAATTCTCATAGCTGGGATTACAGGGGTGTGCCATCAAGCCTGGCTAATTTTTGTATTTTTTGTAGAGACAGGGTTTCACCATGTTGGCCAGGCTGGTCTCAAACTCCTGAACTCAGGTGATCTGCTCACCTCAGCCTCCCAAAGTGCTGGGATTTCAGGCATGAGCCACAGTGCCAGGCCAAAAGAGGTGGGGTTTTAAAACCCCAAGACATAGCAACCCAATTACATCTTTGGATTCTTAGTTTTTTAATACATTGTTTTTAGATGGAGTCTCACTCTGTCACCCAGACTGCAGTGCAATGGTGTGATCTTAGATTACCTCCATCTCCCAGGTTCCAGTGATTTTCCTGCCTCAGCCTCCCACGTAGCTGGGATTATAGGCATGCACCACCATGCCTGGCTAATTTTGTTTTTTTTTGTGTAGACAGGATTCCAACATGTTGGTCAGGCTGGTCTCAAACTCCTGATCTCAGGTGACTCCCCAGCCTCAGCCTCCCAAAGTGCTGGGATTACAGGTGTGAGCCACCATGCCCAGCCAATTATTAATTCTTTGATAAAACCTGGATCACAAAATGTAATACATTATGTTTGCAAACATTTAACAATCTGAAGTCTGGCTTGGCAAGTCATATGGGTCCTTTTGGGCAAGTTCAAGGGTAAAAGCATTGTTTTATTTTCCCTTTTTCCAGCTCAGATTTAGAAGTGTGAGAAGTGGCCACACATTCTTTCTTTCTTTTTTTCTTTTGAGATGGAGTCTCACTCTGTCACACAGGCTGGAGTGCAATCACACGATCTCGGTTCATGGCAACCTCGATCTCCTGGGTTCAAGTGATTCTCATGACTCAGCCTCCTGAGTAGCTGGGACTACAGGCATGCACCACCATGTCTGGCAAATTTTTGTGTTTTTAGTAGAGACAGGGTTTCATCATGTTGGCTAGGCTGATCTTGAACTCCTGACCTCAGATGATTTGTCTGCCTCGGTATCCCAAAGTGCTGGGATTACAGGTGTGAGCCACTGTGCCTGGTCATTTTTTAAATATATAGGATATTGCTCTGTTGCCCAGGCTGGAGGGCTGGAGTGCAGTGATGGTGTGATCATGGCTTATTGCAGCTTGATCTGCTGGACTCAAGTGATCCTCCTACCTCAGCCTCCTGAGTAGCGGGGACCACAGGCGCACCACCATGCCTGGCCAATTTTTGCATTTTTTCTGTGGAGACAGGGTCTCACTATGTTTTCCAGGCTGGTCTCAAACTCCTTAGTTCAAGTGACCTGCCTGTCGTGGCCTCCCAAAGTGCTGGGATTACAGATGTGAGCCACCGTGACTGGCCAGTGCAGAGAAATGTCTGTCTTACCTATCTTACCTTCCTTTCCTGCCTTCTTTCTCCCTTCTGTCTTTTAAATTATTGTGTCTCTATTCTCTATTGTATTCTGTAATTATTTCATTCTGAAAGTCTTTTTTTTAATTTATTTTTTTTACTTTTTTTTTTTAGCTGGGATTACAGATGTGGCCCATCGCGTCCAGTTAATTTTTGCATTTTTAGTAGCAAGAGGGTATCGCCATGTTGGTCAGGCTGGTCTCGAACTCCTGGCCTTAAGAAATCCAACCACCTCAGACTCCCAAAAGGCAGAGATTACAGGTGGGAGCCACTGTGCTCCTGATTATATATATATATAAAAATCAGGCTGGGCATGGTGGCTGACATCTGTAATCCTAGCACTTGGGGAGGCTGAAGTGGGCAGATCACCTAAGACGAGCAGTTTGCAACCAGTCTGGCCAATATGGCGAGACCCTATCTCTACTTAAAAAGAAAAAAATGCAAAAATTAGCTGGGCATGGTGGCAGGTGCCTGTAATCCCAGCTACTCAGGAGATTGAGGCAGAAGAATCTCTTGAACCAGGAAGTGGAGGTTGCACTCCAGCCTGGGTGACAGAGTGAGACTCCATTTCAACAACAACAAAAATACCAAAATTATCCGGGGTTAGTAGTGGTACATGCCTGTAGTTCCAGCTACTCAGGAGGCTGAGGTGGGAGGATCTGAATGCAGAAGGTTGAGGCTGCGGTGAGCCATGCTCATGCCACTGTACTCCAGCCTGGGTGACAGAGTGAGACTCTGTCTCAAAAAATTAAAAACAGTTTCACTTTCACATTTCTCCTAGCTGAAATGTTAGAATTATGTAATGTAAGTGTTCATCTAATTATCTGATCCTGAATATAAAAGTAACACACAAGGACCTAAGATATACCCATCTTTCTTAGGATACTGGGAAGTTGAGATCTATCTGGAAACATTTCAGTGCTCATTAGCAGATATTATTCTTTTTATTTGTTTATTTATTTTTTTGAAATGGAGTCTCACTCTGTCACCCAGGCTGGGGTGCAATGGTGTGATCCTGGCTCACCACAACCTCCACCTTACAGGTTCAGGCAGTTTCCTATCTCAGCCTCCCAAGTAGCTGGGATTACAGGCAGTAGCCACCATGCCTGGCTAATTTTGTATTTTTAGTAGAGACAGGGTTTGGCCAGTTTTGGCCAGGTTGGTCTTGAACTGATCTCAAATGATCCACCTGCCTTGGCCCCGCAAAATGCTGGGATTACAGGTGATAGCCACAATGCCTGGCCTATTATTATTATCTTTTTAAAATGAAGTTTTTGCTCCGTCACCCAGGCTGGAGTGCAATGGTGTGCTTGAACCCAGGAGGCAAGTTCTCAGATCATGGTGGTGCTTATGGTGAATAGTGACAATCACCCTTTTCTGTTCTCCTCACTGGGCACCTTGCGTGAATCTACCCTATCAGAAAATACCCCCAGGCAACAGCAGTTAACAGCAGCCTGATAAAGAAACCAGCGGACCCACAAGATCCAGGGAAAGCAATAGGAAAAAATGAAACAAAACAAATGACAATCCCAAACACAACCAAAAGCCTCCCCTGTATTTGAGAGAAATGCTCACCTTCCCCCACGTCTGGCCTCTGGCACTCAACTTCTTCACCCCTCTGGGAAATTTTCTTAAAAAGCAGGTATCTTAAAACAAAGCAAAACAACTAAAACAGCAAGTCCTTCCCAAGACGCCAACCAAAAGCCCTGGCTGTGTCCTCCATGGAGATGGCGGGGCTTTCTTCCATGAAGCTGCCATCACTCATACTTATCTCACAGCAGTCAAGAGTGAGGCCCTGGCATGGATGACACCTCTGGGATATCGTCACATGCACTGCGGGAGTTTGGAAGAGCACGGGGCATTGTCCTGGATGGCTGTATACGGGTTCTTCATAGCAGTGTGAGAACAGACTAGTACTCAAGCTAGAGTACTGTGGTGTGATCATAGCTCACTGCAGCCTTGACCTCCTGGGCTCAAGCAATCCTCCTGCCTCAGTCTCTGGATCAACTGGCAGGGCAGATGGTAATCAGGAGTGTCTGCTTTTCTTTCTTCTCCTGCAGGTTTCCTTGACTCTGTCACTGTGCCCCTCGGCTGATTGCCGATTAGAACCTCATGCAAACTCTCAAGAAAGAAAAAGCTTATTTCCAGGGGCCAGTGCCTGATTCTACCCTCTAAAAGGATTGTGAGGTTGGACGTGGCACCTCATGCCTGTAATCCCAGCACTCTGGGAGGCTGAGGCAGGCGGATCACATGAAGCCAGCAATTCAAAACCATTCTGGGCAGCATGATAAGACCTCATCTCTATGAAAAATTTAAAAATTAGTCAGGCCTGGTGGTGTGCACCTGTAGTCCCAGCTGCTCCAAAGTCTAAGGCAGGAGGATTGCTTGATCCTAGCAGTTCAAGGATGCTGTGAGCTGATTGTGCCACTGCACTCTAGCCTGGCCAACAGAGCAAGACCCCATTTCTGAAAAATAAAATAAAATAATTATGGTAACAGCTCTGAGAAGTATTTATAACCCCATTAGTTTGTGCAAGTTCATGGTATACTGGGTCTGAGCTTTTGCAGGCAAAGGAAATTTGAATAATAAAATAGTGGTAGTATCAGTGCAGTATGAGGGAGCACCTGAACTAGAACTTTCTTCTAGTTCCCACATGGCGCCCAGGGAGAGGACACTCTTCAAAGAAGTGGGTACAAATAGCAGAGAAGTAGGATCCATCCCAAGGGGGGTCTCTGAAGCACTGAGAAGACACACAGGCAAATAGCTTTTTGTGTACACTTTTCATTTTCTGAGTGTTATTCATATGGGCAAATGTACAGGCATACTTTTAAATGCAAGTATCACAAATTCTGAATTAAAGAGGCTGCAGCTTATATTGAAGCAGAGAAATCCAGAAATTCATGTTGGTGCCTTGGGCTAGGATTTCATTCTTTGTGTATTTTCAAGGGCAAAATGTCTGAGGAATAATTGAAAAACTGAACAGCCTATATCTTCCTTTTTTTGTTATCTGCTTGGTGGGATTACAAGTGCTCTGCTTTATAATTAGCCAGTGGCTGTCCCACAGGCCTCTGTAGAAACCTGAATATCCAAAACTCATGCTATTGCCCACTGCCTATTGCAACAGTCCCACCAAAAACTTTACTTTTCCCATCTTTCCAGGTGGCACAGTGAAGGAGAGCCCAGACTCTGAGGACTGGGGAGCAGATATAATATTAGCTACCAATGCACTATATATTCAATGAAAAGATTAGAACAATTGATACTGATGAAGTTCACCAAGTATCCCTATACCTCACTCTGACCATGCCTTTCCAATGTCCTTCCCAGCAAATTGTGAGATTTTGTTTTTGATACAGTCTGGATACTTGCCCCTCCAAATCTCATGCTGAAGTGTGATCCCCAGTGTTAGGGGTGAAGCCTGGTTGGGAGGTGTTCTGGTCCTGGCAGGGGTTCTGTTATGAATGGGTTGGGTAATGAGTTCTCACTGTATTCATTCCCGTGAGAGCTGTTTGTTTAAAAGAACCTAGAACCTCCTCCTCTCTCTCTCACAAGTTGATCTCTGCACACACCAACTCCCCTTCACCTTCCACCGTGAATGGAAGCAGCCCACAGCCTTAACCAGAAGAAGATGCTGGCACCATGCTTTTTGAGCAGCTAGCAGAACCATGAGCCAAATAAACCTCACTTCTTTATAAAATTACCCAGCCTCAGACATTCTGTAAGAGGAACTTAAATGGACTACAACAGTTCTTTTTCACGCAATGTAAGATAGATAGAAAAGCAAGAGTTAGAAACACCCAGTCTGTGGGTAATTTTTTCTCTTAGAAATAAGAGCTGCTGTTGGGCTGTGGGCAGCACTTCCTTTTCAAATTCCTCAACAAGATAAAAGGACATGTGTGTAATGAAAAGCGACTGAAGCTCTGCTTCTCCAGCTGGGGATTTGTGGGCATCTAGAAAGCTCTGACCTTTTTTTTTTTTTTTTTTTTGAGATGGAGTCTCACTCTGTCACCAGGCTGGAGTGTGCAGTGGTGTGATCTTGGCTCACTGCAACCTTCACCTCTCAGGTTCAAGCGATTCTCCTGCCTCAGCCTCCCAAGTAGCTGGGACTACAGGTGCATACCACCACATCCAGCTAATTTTTTTATTTTTAGTAGAGACAGGGTTTCACCATGTTGACCAGGATGGTCTCGATCTCTTGACCTCATGATTCACCTTTGTCAGCCTCTCAAAGTTCTGAGATAACAGGCATGAGCTACCACGCCTGGCAGAGCCTCTGACTTTTCATGTATAAGATGTCTGTAAGATTTTCAAAGTGTTTTTGTCTTTATTTTGGTGATTGTCAGAAATTAGGTCAGGCATGGTAGCTCACCACTATAATCCCAGCACTTTGGGAGGTCAAGGTGAGCCATTTACTTGAGGTCAGGAGTTCAAGACCAGCCTGGCCAACATGGTGAAACCCTGTCTCTACTAAAAATATAAAACTTAGCCTGGCATGGTGACACATGCCTGTAGCCCCAGCTCCTCAGGAGGCTGAGGCAGGAAAATCACTTGAACTCAGGAGGCTGAGGTTGCAGTGAGTTGTGATCATGCCACTGTACTCCAGCTTGGATGACAGAGTGAGATTTTGTCTCAAAAAAAATTAATACGAGTATCTTCTGCATTACCTGGATGGCACAAGTATTGGATGTGGCTTTAGGACATGTGTTTGTATGCCAGCAGCTCTGGGGCTAAGTTTTTCTACAGAAATTTTCATAGAGTAAAAAGAAGAAGAGAGTGGTGCTTCTTTTTTTTTAGGTGGAGTTTCACTCTTCTTGCCTAGGCTGGACTGCAGTGGTGCAGCCTCAGCTGACTGTAACCTCCGCCTCAGCCTCCTGAGTAGCTGGGATTACAGATGCCGGCCAACTCACCCAGCTAACTTTTGTATTTTTAGTAGAAAGAGTGTTTTACCATGTTGTCCAGGTTGGTCTTGAACTCCTGACCTCAGGTGATTCACTTGCCTAGGCCTCCCAAGGAGCTGGGATTGCAGGCATGAGAGCCACTGTGCACTGCTGAAAGTGGAGATTTATTTTAATAGAAATGTGTTTGTCACTCAGGAAAGCTGCTAGAATATAAATTCCCAGAGAGCAGGATTTCTATCCTCTTTGCTTATTAATTTGCTCTTAGCCACGCCCTAGAGAGAAAGTGCTCAATAAATATGGGATGAATGAATGAATGGTAAGTAAATGTTTCCAAAATACTCCAGAGTACAGGAAGCTAGAGGGAGAAGCAGGTGATCATGAAGCACAGAAGAACCTTGGCTGGCTCAGTTGGTGCCACATTCACATCTGAAGCAGCAACGATTTCATTTCAGTGAGCGACAGTGCCACCAGGTTAAATGAATGCTGTTAACCGAAATTTTATCTACTTTGTAGATTTTTCCATATCAACTTGTAAATTTATTCTTATTTTATAGTTGCAAAGACCTATGATTAGAAACCATTTTATGTTTACACATATTTGAGAAACACAATAGTAAAAAATAAATTAGGTCAGCCCTGAGGGTCTGTGAGAGTTTTTCTTTCTCTCTTTAGAAGGATGCCACCTATTACTCTATGTAAGAAATACTACCAGCCTGGTCGACATAGTGAGGTCTCATCTCTACAAAAGAAAGAAAAATTTAGCCAGGCGTGGTGGTATTGAAGTGGTGTTGTTGTCTGGGGTAAATACTCAGGGTTCATTGTCTCATGCGAAGAAGATTAAGGACACAGATGTACAAGGAGTGAGTTTAGGAGCAGAGGGTTTATAGGCAAAAGAAAGAAAATGGGTCTCTCCTTTGCAAGAGAGAAGGGTTCCCAAAAAAGAAAATCTGGTCCTTGGACAACACCAGATTTTATAGGCAGGCTTGAGGAGATGGTATCTGATTTTCAAAAGGCTCACAGATTGATTTGACCAGGTATGATGTTGACATAGTGCACGGGGGAGGCTGGTCACCCCATCCTAATCTTATTATACAAATGGGGTCTTTGACTGACTAGCACCATGTTGTCTTCTCCTTACTGTCCACATGATTTGGCAAAGAGAAGGGAATATGGAGCCTCCATGTTGGGACATGCCCAGTCCCAGGTAGCCTTTTCCTATGGAAACAGCTGCCAGCATTCACCCATGCAACCTTCCAGCTTGCTTGTCTCTATCTGCAGTTCAGTTTTACAGGCTAATTTTCGTTAGAAAGGAAAATGATTTGAGGGCTGCTTTTTATTAAAAGGAAAGCCTTACTGAGGACTTCTTTGCCTTCACTATCTGCCTAAGAAGTCTCTTCTTAACTCCTGTATCAGTATGTGTACCTGTAGCATCAGCTACTTGGGAGGCTGAGGTAGGAGGATCGTTTGAGCCTTGAAGTTCAAGTCTGCAGTGAGCTATGATTGCAGCGCACTCCAGTCTGGATGACAGAACAAGACACTGTGCCTAAAAAGGAAAAAGAAAGAAAAGAAAAGGAAAGAAGACACACTGGATTAAAATTGTCAACAATATATGCCCCATCCTTCAGGAAATGGCACACGGCTTCTCTAGCCAAGAAAGTTAACCATTTCTCCAGGTGGCGGAAATGAATTCTATCCACTGATCAAGGTGCTGTCCATGGTATAGAGGTTGTTCCCCTCACAGTTACGGCAGCCAGATTCAAGCTTAAAGGGGCCCACTGACTTTGAGGTATCCTGTAGCTTAAAAAAGTTTTTTTTTCAGAGACAGGGGTCTCATTCTGATGCCCAGGCTGGAGTGTGGTGATGTGATCACAGCTCACTGCAACTGGGGTAGTTTTTAAATTGTTTGTTTTGTAGAGACAAAGTCTCACTATTTGGGTTTTCTTGGGTTTTTTGGTTTTTGGTTTTTGGGTTTTCTTTGGCAGAGTCTTGCTGTCTCTGATTGTCTAACAGGCTAGAGTGCAGTGGCGCAGTCTTGGCTCACTGCAACACTCCACCTCCCAGGTTCAAGAGATTCTCCTGCCTCAGCCTCCAAGTAGCTGGAATTACAAGCGTGTGCCACCATGCCCAGCTAATATTTTGTATTTTTAGTAGAGATGAATTTTAACCATGTTGCCCAGACTGGTCTCAAATTTTGGACCTCAGGTGATCCAGCCCCCTTGGCCTCCCAAGGAGCTGGGATTATAGTCACGACCACCACATCCAGCCAGAGGTCTGGCTATTTTGCCCAGTCTGGTCTCAGACTTGTGGCCTCAAGCATCCTCCCACCTTGTCTTCTGGAAGCACTGGGATTACAGGTGTGGGCTATTCTGCCTGGCCCATACTATAGGTTTAAATCTGAACTGGTGATAGAAAGTGTAGTCTTGTCTTCAGCCTCCAGAGGGCTGGACAGTGGGAAGATGTCCTTGAGATTCAGATAGTTCTTGGCTCACTGTCAGAAAGAGTTTTCCTGCCTTAGAACAACCTGTGTCCAGAGTTTATCAAGCAGATACTGAATGATTGCCTGAACAGGTGGACGTGCATCCACTAGGTGAGCGGGAAAGATGTGATTGTGTTCCTGAAGGAATATGAACCCCTCAAGGGGGCTCATAATAATCGCAGGTGGTAACCATCGCTGGACAGTATCCTATCTTATTAAACCATTTGCAGAATCATTGATCCCTGTCTGGCTCTCCTTGTTTCTGTTCTTGGTTCCTTGTTTTGGGTAATCAGTATTGGGAGACCATCAATACCCAGCAGAGGAGGTGAAGCCACATGTGTGAAGTCCATCCATTGGCTGGGGCCTCTGTGGGGGAAAGAACACTGGAATCTCCTAATATGCCTAGAGCCCCATTCATGCCAATAGGCATAGACCCCATTTCATGACTGCTTACGCTACAGGGTGGAAGCCCAATATATTGTATCTGTTTTATTCTCTCACATAACAGCTTCCAAGGGCAAAAACCATGTTTTCCTCTTTATCACAGCGCCTTGCACTTAATGCATTTTGGCTGAATCTTCTCCCTCCCTCCTTTCCTCTCTCTCTCTCTTTACCTTTTCTGAGAAATCATAAAGGCCACGTGCAGTGACTCATGCCTGGAATCCCAGCATTTTGGCAGGCCAAGTTGGGCAGATCACTTGAGGTCAGGGGTTTGAGACTAGCCTGGGCAACATGGTGAAACTCTGTCTCTACTAAAAGTACAAAAATTAGCCTGGCATGATGGCAGGTGCCTGCAACTTCAGCTACTCAGGAGGCTGAGGCAGGAGAATCCCTTAAGCTGGGGAGGCAGAGGTTGCAGTGAGCTGAGATCATGCCATGCACTCCAGCCTAGGCAACAGAACAAGACTTCATCTCAAAGAAAAGAGAAAGGCAATCATAAGGGGCAAAACACAAAGTTGTCCAAATATATTTGTTGAACAGAACTAAAATGTACCTCTGTAGTTTGGGGTTGAGCCGTGATCCCCAAACTTGTGTCTAAGGAGACTTATCTGAGAAGTGAGCAAACAGGGAAACCAAGACTCTCAGAGATTCATGATTGCGGGACATTGGGAAACTGGTGATCTGCAGTCATGGGAGCTCAGATGGAAACATGAGGCTGACACCCTGACAGTCAGCAGGGACTGGGCTCCAGGCTTCAGTCACTGGACTTGCTGAAGCCTGGGGAGGCTTCATGAACCACCTGGTTCCCTACACAGGCTCCAAGCCCCTTGCAAGCCTTTTCCTGGCTGGCTGTGACCTCACTCTTCCCAGAAAAGCCTTGACAAAGCAAAGGGAGGAGAAATAACACGTCAATCTGGGATAACTCTCTCACTGCAGCCCTGGGGGAGTGGCCTAGTCTGTCCAGGGACCTTACTTTATGAAACCGGGTTGTTTTAAAGGATGGTAGAAAAAATATCGGATGAAAAAAATGGCTTCAGAAACCCACGTAAGAAGGCTTTGGGTGGCTTATAAGGGTGGCGTCTGGTGCCCATTGTGCTGGCTCTATCGTTTCTACTTCTTCTCCTTCTCTAGCCACCAGCATCCATCTAACCAAAAAAAAAGCATGTGAGATGTCTGAAACCACGGAGATTCAAAGGCATTGGCTTTGACGGCTTCAGCATTTATCAGGATTACCGTCTGTAACTTTTTTTTCTTTTTGCCATATACATTGAGTGGTAAAAAAATTAAAGGAAAGAGAAAGAAATGGTCACAGATAAGGGAGGTCTGGTGTGAGGCGAAGGGGCTGGGTAGGGCAGGAGGGAGACACAGCCAGGGCCCAGCCTCCTGTTCTGTCCTGCATTCTTTCCAGGCAGAGGGGACCGTGAAGGGTGCTCAGATCAGGAAATGGATCTATCACTTCTCAAACTATAGATGATGCCAAAGGCTGACATAATGAAAGGGGGTGATATTTCCCTTGAGCTTGAGGCTTGGAGTTTGTTGCCTTGGCCATGCCTGTGCAGACATATGAGATCTCCACTTTTTACATTTTTTGTTTTTGTTTTTGAGACAGAGCCTCACTCTATTGCCCAGGCTGCAGTGCAGTGGTGGAATCTCATCTCACTGCAACCTCCACCTCTTGGGCTCAAGAGATTCTCCTGCCTCAGCCTCCTGAATAGCTGGGATTACAGGTGCCTGCCACCTTGCCCAGCTAATTTTTGTATTTTTCGTAGAGATAGGGTTTCTCTATGTTGGCCAGGATGGTCTCAAACACCTAGGGGTCTCAGAACTCATTTTATTTTATTTTATTTTATTTTATTTTATTTATTTTCAAGATGGAGTCTTGCTCCGTCATCCAGACTGGAGTGCAGTGGCATGATCTCGGCTCACTGCAACTACTCTCTTCCAGGCTCAAGCATTTCTCCTGCCTCAGCCTCCCAAGTAGCTGGGATTACAAGATCATGCCACCATGCCTGGCTAATTTTGTATTTTTAGTAGAGATGGGGGTTTCACCATGTTGGCCAGGCTGGTCTGGAACTCCTGACCTCAAGTGATCCAACCTCCTCAGCCTCCTAAAATTCTAGAATTGCAAGCATGAGCCACCGTGCCTGGCCATTCAGAGCTTTTAAATTCTCTCAAAGGAAAGGACCAATCCTTTCCTCCCCACCAGGGTCTTGTTTTTCTTTTCTCTTCCTCCCTCTCTCCTGCTTTGTCAATTCCTCTTTTCTGCCTTGGTCTCAGGCCACTCCTGGTGCCATGAGATCCAGATGGGACCCCATAGGGTCAAGAAAGTGTTGCCCTGGGATCCTGACCTCATGCTCTGAGTAGTCTCCCCAGGTCTCCTGATCCCATGGGGGAAGCTGCTGGGAGTTAGTGCTAATGTGAATAGGCCACCCAGGCTCCTGGACCTTGTAACCAAGGGTCAGAGCTCAGAGCACTCGTACTGGTGCCAGAGAATATTCCAGGGGTCCTGAGCCAGCATTCACCATGCCACATAAACAAGCAAGCTGGGCTATCTTGTTCTGCTGCTGTGTGGCCCTAAAAATGAGGGTGTGCTGGATGCAGTAGCTCATGGCTGTAACTTCAGCACTTTGGGAGGCCAAGGCGGGTGGATCACTTGAGGTCAGGAGTTTCAGACCAGCCTGGCCAACATAGTGAAACCCCATCTTTATTAAAAATACAAAATCAGCTGGGTGCTGTGGCTTGTCTCTGTAACCCCAACTACTCAGGTGGCTGAGGCAGGAGCATTGCTTGAACCCAGGAGGCAGAGGTTACAGTGAGCCAAGATTGCACCACTGCACTCCAGCTTGAGTAACTGAGTGAGGCTCTGTCTCAAAAAAAGAGGGGGTACTCATCTCTTCAAGTTCCAAGATACTTGCTGATGGCTTTATCTTAGGGGTGCAGCCTTGAGAGTACAAATGAGCCCAAAGTGCGGTGAGCATGAGCTCCGATTTGCTGACTCTGTTCTGTGGCACTGGAGGCTGTGGGCTCCACACCCTCATGGTCTGTCTCAAAGCTGTCTCTCCATGTCTTCCTTAACCAACCCCACATAGGGGGTCTGAAGATCTCTAGCTCTTTCCACCATCATCCTGAGGCTCTGATGGTTAAGATTCACCACCTCCTCATGACCAAACAGCACAATTTTCCAGCCATGCACTCATGGACTCTGATTCCCATAAAACCCCAAAGAAAAACATCAGCTGATATGTCTACAGATGTGTTATGTGACCCTGAACAAGATGGGTCCTCCTGGCTTCCTCATCAGATAGAGAAACAAGGCAGTCAAAGCCCAGAGACTCTGGGCCCATTCCCTACTGCTGGTATCCGAGACAGAAGGCCTGGAGTTGTGTCAAGTTTTACTTTTCTGATAGCATCCAAGAGGCAGATTTTTCTACCACGAGCTCTGGGGGCTTAAAAGGTGGAATTCACTGGATGGTGGCAGGAAGGGCTAGATCAGGCCAGGTCCCATGGTAAGTTTCCCCTTCCTTACGGCTTTCTGTGCCAACCTGACGCTCCTAACCTGGGACACACAAGGGTTAGTAAGTGAGGGTCAGGTGTCCAGTTCTGTCCTGCTTTGAAGGGAAAGGTGAGTGCGAGGGTAGGCTGAAATTGCTTCAGTCAGTCCCAGTGTGTGCAGGCCTTTTGCCTTCCCTAAGAGCAAACCCAGACCTGGTGTACTGACTCACACTTGTAATCCCTGCACTTTGCGGGGCTGAGGTGGGAGGATCACTTGAGTCCAGGAATCCAAGGCCATCATGGGCAACATAACAAGAGCGGGCTGGTTTCTAAAAAATCAGCCAGGTGGCTGGGTACGGTGGCTCACGCCCATAATCCCAGCACTTTGGGAGGCCGAGGTGGGCAGATCACAAGGTCAGTAGTTTGAGACTAGCCTGACCAACATGGTGAAACTCTATCTCTACTAAAAATACAAAAAAAAAATTAGCCAGGTATTGTGCATGCCTGTAATCCCAGCAATTCAGGAAGCGGAGGCAGGAGAATCACTTGAACCCACAAGGCAACCAGGTTGCAGTGAGCCAAGATTGTGCCACTGCCCTCCAGCCTGGGAAACAGAGTGAGACTCCATCTCAAAAAAAGAAAAAATCAGCCAAGTATAGTGGCCTGTGTCTGTGTTTCCAGCAACTCAGAACGCTGAGGTGAAAAGATTGCTTAAGGCCAGGAGTTTGAAACGAATCTGGGCAACATAGCAAGACCTTGCTCTACAATTTTTTAAATTAGCTGGATGCAGTGACTCACACCTGAAATCCCAGCATGTTGAGAGACCAAGGTGGGAGGATTGTTTGAGGCTGCAAGTTCAGGCCCAGCCTGGGCAACATAGCAAAATTTCATCTCCACAAAAATTTTTTTTAAAAATTAAAAAAGAATCTTTTTAAAAAAAGTTTTTAAAGAATCCTTTTTAAAAAAATTAAAAAAGAATCTTTTTTAAAAAATTAAAAAGATGTGATGCATACCTTATCATTTGAGCCCAGGAGTTAAAGGCTGCAGTGGGTCATGACTGCACCACTGCACTCCAGCCTGGGCAACAGAGCAAGACCCCATCTCATAAATAGATAAATAAATAACACTTAACCATCAAAGCCAAAGAAGTCCTCCCACCATGTCTCCATCACTTCCCTCCCAACTTCCAGTTCTGGAGAAATCAAGACACAAAGGAGGCCACTCTGGAAAGTGCTAACATGTATCTATTTCACCAAATGAGACTCTGTGAATCCCACACAGTGCAAAGGGGCAGCTACACTGTTCAGCTGTGGGCACGGCTTGCTCAGGGACAGCATAGGGGAAAGAGATGGGGACCAGGAGATGGGAGAGCCTTCCATTGGGGGCCCCCAAAGGGCAGGGCTGAGCCACATCCTTCTGGCCAGTGACATGGGCCAAACCCACACCCTTCTCATCTCCCTCATCCCCATCCTGGTGAGCAATAAAGCAGCAAGCCCAGGGTGACATAGCCTGGTCAGCATCGTCACATGCTCCAAAAGACACAGTCAGACACAAGCACACACCCTGCCATGCGCAGCACACAGGCAGCCACACTCTCATGCATGCACATGCGTTCATATATTAACTGTGTGCACCCTAACCAGAGGGCAATCAAATATAATTATTACTCTTCAGAGAGGAAACGACTGCCTTCTCCTCTGCCAGCCAGCAGAGCATGGGGTGAAATGAGGTGAGCCAAAAGCATCTTCGAGGTTCTCAGCAGCCTTCGCTTCAGCCCTTAGATTCTGGATAGAGGGCCCCTGCTGTTCCCTGGGGGCAGCCTCTGTGAGTCAGGGCTCCTCAGTCCTTGCCCCAGCTTCATCCTGCGGGGCCATCACAGCTGAGACCAGGCTGCAGGCCTAGCGTATTTCTGTCTCCGGCTTCCTCTAGACACAGGCAGGAGAGCTTGTCCAGCACATTGATATAAGCCTAGTGCCCAGGTGACTAGGAGAGAAAGCATCAACTCCATCCAGTTTCATCTCAGGAGGGGCCAGAAAAGTCCAGAGCTGCAGTGGCCAAAGCCACCCTGGTGGGAAAAGTTGGGGGTGGCACCTGCCTTGGGGCATGAACAGGCAGGTGTCATCTGGGCAGAAGTAACCTTGGAGAAAACAGGGCCCCACCCTCACTGCCTCCTTTTAGGGTGGGGAGCTGGGACATGGCTGAAGCCCCCACTGCCTCCCATCATGTTGATGGCTGGAGTTCAGCAGCTGCTGCTGCAAGAAATGAGATGCAGGAGGGGACTCTGCTGGTCCTGGGTCCTGATTCTGGGATGGGAGATCTGGTGGAGAACTGGACAGTCTCACTCCTCAGTCCCAGGTCCACATCAGAGGCTGTGGAAGACAGCTCCCAGTTTCCCAGAGAAGGGGCGGGGGCTTTTCCATGGTGCAGGGAACTTGTGGGCCGCTGAATGCTTGAGGGGGACAGAGTCTCCATCCAGGGTCCCTTTGCTGTCCTGGAGGAGCCCTGGGGGGCCTGCTGAGTGCCTGACAGCCCCTTGCTGTCTCTCCACCAGGGCACTTTGTCCAGAGTTCAGAGTGGCCAGCCATGTCCTCGGGTCCACACTGCAGTGCTCCTGCTCCCTCCCTCTACTTGATGGAGTTTTTAATGGTCCACTTCCTACCCGTGCAGCTGCAGAGGTTGAGGTTGATGCCAACCAGGCCCCAGTTCTCCACTTCCGGGCAGTGTCCTGTGCCCTTGTTCATAATGGCTCCATTCTGGAAGGTAGCAACACCAAGAAGAGAGAAGAAGAGACAGAGGGAGAGAGAGAGGGAGAGAGAGACAGCAAGAGATAGAGGAGAAAGGGAGACAGGAGAGAGGAAATGACAAAGAGAAAGAGAGAGACAGAAAGAGACAAAGAGGAGACAGAGAGAGGAGAGAGAAAAGGAGGGAAGAGAGAGGAAAAAGAGGAGAGAGACAGAAGAGAAAGAGAGGAGAGAGAGAGAAAAAGAGAGGCAAAGAGAAGACAAAGAAGAAGAGGAGAGATATAAAAAGAGGGAAGAGAGAAAAAGAAAGATAAAGGGGAGAGCGAGAAAGCAAAGAGAAGAGAAGACAAAGAGAAGGCAGGAGAGAGAGAAAAAAGAGAGAGGAGAGAAAGAAGAGAAAAAGAGAAAGGTAGAGAGAGGGAGATAGAGAGAGATCACAACAGAGAATAAGAGAGAAAGAAAAAGAGAGAGAGAAGGGCTTAACCATCATGGCACCTGGCACATAGCTTCTTGCAGAGAATCAATTTCACCAAAATTCTTTGCGTGGGGCTGGGACAGGGAATCATGAGGACCTCCTCTGGGGACTCTGAAGTTAGAACCTAAATAAGCTTCACCTGGTTGGGGTGTCTGAATCAGGTGAGGAGCATTGCTGTAATAGGGTTAGGATGGGGAGTTTCCTGGGATATTCTTGGTCTGATGTTCTCAACCCCACTGGCTGTGGGTACTTAGTAGATTTCAAGGAAGTCCCACCTCACTCCTCTCTCAGGATTGATCAGAGCTCAATTCAACCAGCCTAGCACTGACGCAGGAATCAGAAATGCTACTCCATGGAGAAACTCCACAGCTGCCCCCAGGAAGTGCTCTGGGGCCACAAGCCCAGCCCAGGGCAGGGAAATCTGGGTTCAGGGTTGCTCCTTGCTGGGAACACTTGGGGAAGTGGGATTCCCCTCTGTGGTCTGCAGTCTCTTGCCCCAACTCTGGGTGCTGACCCTGTCCATACAACACTCACTTGGTGAAGTTCCAGCACTTGTACAGGCTGCTCCTGACCTTGTCATGGTCCAGGAGCTGGGGCACCTGACTCTTGGAGTTGTCCACCAGGCAGTGGGTGTCAGGGAGGAGCATGGTGGTCCCCAGGGCACCCAAGTGCAGGAAGACTTCCTTGGCATAGCAGGCAAACTGTCAAGAGAGCAGAGCAGCTGGGCAATGGGAGTGGGAAGCAGGAGTGAGACAGTGGGAAGAAGCGTGGCTCAGATCTGCCAGCTTCACCCCTGCTGTCTGTCAATACTGCAGTCCTGGCCTCCACCCCAGTCCTGTCACTCATGCCATATGCTCAGCTCACAGGAGATCTCTCTTCCAGAGGGCCTCCTGGGCTTCCTGAGCTGGGACACAGAGTCCCCAGGGTGACTCTGATGTGTTTTTTAAGCATATCGTCAGTCCGTGTTTTAGGACCTAGTGTTCTGTTCAGCAATGTGGGGGAGAAGGAATAGATGAAGAAATCGGAGGTCTGATTTCTAAGTGGCTCTACTTTCAGCTGGCTGAGACCTTAAACAAGTCATTTAACCTTTCTGAGTCTCCATTTCCTCCTCACTTATAAAGGAGGATTGACTAAATCTACCCTGCTGCAAAAGCCTCAAACAGGCAATTGACTGAAGAAGAAACAGATACTAAATCATACTCAACCTCATAGGTACTAAAGGATAGAAGAGTCTAAAATAATGAGATACCACATTTTAAAAAATAAATCAGGCTGGGCTTGGTTACTCACTCCTGTAATCCCAGCACTTTGGGAGGCTAAGGCAGGCGGATCACTTGAAGCCAGAAGTTTGAGACCAGCTTGAGGAACATGGTGAAACTCCGTCTCTTCTAAAACTACAAAAATTAGCTGGGTGTGGTGGTGCACACCTATAATCCAAGCTACTCAGGAGGCTGAGGCAGAAGAATTGCTTGAACCCAGAGGTGGAATTTGCAGCGGGTCAGGACTGCGCCACTGCACTCCAGCCTGGCAACAGAGTGAGGCTCTGTCTCAAAACACAAACAAGAAAAAAAACAAAAAACCGAAACTAAAAGAAGAGATTATTCACATTTTGGTTACTTAAGGCTAAGATGGGCATTTTCACTATTGGGCTGAAGGGTGGATAGATTCTACAACCTTTCAAAAAGGAGATTTCAAAATATGTACTTTGTGCTTTTAAAACATTTGTGGCATTTGATTCAATTAATCCACTTGTTCACAAAGAACATGAAGAGACACTTTTCACAGGAAGACATACAAGTGGCCAAGAAACATGAAAAAATGCTGATCATCACTCATCATCAGAGACATGCAAATCAAAACCACAATGAAATACCATCTCACACTAGCAAGAACGTATTTTACTTTGAGATGGAGTCTTGTTCTGTCTCCTGGACCAGAGTACAGTGGCATGATCTCAGCTTGCTGCAACCTCTGACTCCCAGATTCAAGCAGTACTCCTGCCTCAGCCTCTTGAGTAGCTGGGACTACAGGTGAGAACCACCACACCAGCTAATTTTTTTTTGGTGAAGTTTCACTCTTGTTGCCCAGGCTGGAGAGTAGTGGCACGATCTTGGCTCACAGCAACCTCCACCTCCTGGGTTCAAGTGAAATTCTCCTGCCTCAGCCTCCCAAGTAGCTGGGATTACTGGCACCCACCACTGCGTCCAGCTAATTTTTGTATTTTTAGTGGAGATGGAGTTTCACCATGTAGGCCAGGCTGGTCTTGAACTCCTGACCTCCTGATCCACCCGCCTCAGCCTCCAAACATGCTGGGATTACACACCCGGCCCAGAATGACTATTATTTAAAAGTCAAAAAATAACAGATGTTGGTGAGGCTGCAGAGAAGAGGGAATGCTTACGCAGTGCTGGTGGGAATGTAAATTAGTTCATCCACTGTAGAAAGAAGTTTGGAGACTTATCAAAGAACTAAAAATAGAACTACCGTTTGACCTGCAACCTCATTCCATTACTGGGGATCTACCCAAAGGAAAAGACATAATTTTACCAAAAAGACACATGCACTTGCCACCACTATTTGAAATAGTAAAGATATGCAATCAACCTAGGTGCCCATATATGGTGAATTGGATGAAGAAAATGTGGTACATATACGCCGTGGAATATGATACACCCATGAAAAAGAATGAAGTCATGGCTTTTGCAGCAACATGGATGCATCTGGAGGTCATTATTCTAAGAGAATTAATGCAGAATCAGAAAACCAAGTACTGTATGTTCTCACTTGTGAGTGGGAGCTAAACATTGAGTATTCATGAACCTAAAGATAGAAATTACAAACTCTGGGAATGCTAAAAGGAGTGAGGGAGAAGGGAAGGCAAGAGTTGAAAAACTACCTATTGGGTATTACGCTTACTACCTGAGTGATGATTTCAAGCATACCCCAAACCTCAGCATCATGAAATATACCCTTGTTAAAAACCTGTACACGAACCCCTTGAATCAATAAAAATTAAAATTAAAACAATTCATTTTTAGAACACCATGATATGGTTTGACTGTGTCTCCACCCAAATCTCATCTTGAATTGTAGCTCCCCTAATTCTCATGTGTTACGGGAAGGACCCAGTGGGTGGTAATTGAATCATGAAGGCTGGTTTTTTCCATGCTGTTTTTGTGATAATAAAAAGTCTCATGAGATCTGGTGGTTTTACAAAGGATAGTTCTCCTGCACATGCTCTCTTGCCTGCCGCCATATAAGGCATGCCTTTTCTCCTCGCTTGCCTTCTGGCATGATTGTGAGGCCTCCTCAGATATGTAGAATGGCGAGTCCATTAAACCTCCTTTTCTTTATAAATTACCCAGATTTGAGTATGTCTTCATTAATAGCATGAGACTGGACTAATACACTCTATCAGAAGGAAATAATCAGAATTGCAAACAAAAACAGAATTTATAATAATAAAAGAGCAGAGCAAAAACATCCTATAGTGGACAACATAATCCTAGTACTTGCTTTATGCTCTATGTACAACGACAAATGCTAGATAATTGTGGAAGGCTGCAAAACCAATCACATCCTCCACTATTCCTTCTATACACCCATAGCAAGATGGTTCTGAAGCAATTTCCATCAAGAAATGGAGTCTTTTTCCAAATCCTTTAAATATTGGTTGGCCCTGTGACTTGCTTTGCCCAATGGAATGTAGCAGAAGTGATTCTGTGCCTGTCCCTAAACTAGACTTTCAGCCTTGTATGCATCCTTTCAGTCTCTTGAAACAGTAAACCCAGGTGGCCTGTTTGAGGATGAGTCACGTGGCTTAACCAATTGCCAGTTAAGCACCAAGACAAAGGCAGAGCCAGGGCAGGACATGGCCAGTGTAGGGCCAGTGCAGAGCACAACTCAGGTAGCACAGGGCGTGGCTAAAAATAAGGGAGGACTGTAGAAGGGGAAGGACTAGGAACAGGATTAGGGCAAGCAGTAGGCACAGGCTATGGCAGGGACAGGACACAGCAGGGCAGGAACAGGACCAGGTCATGGACAGAGTAGTCCTGGGGCCATCCCAGGGCAAGCCAGGGCAAGTTCGAGGAGAAGGCAGGGCCAGTGCCAAGGCAGAGCCAGGGTAGAACAGGACCAGTGCAAGGCCAATGCAGGGTGAGAGCAAGACCAGAGCATGGAAGGGCAGGATCATGGCGGTTCAGGGCCTGAACAAGAGCAGGACCAGGCCCAGGAATATGTCAGGACCAGGACCAGGATAAAGCAAGGGCAGGACAGGATCAGAGCTAGGCCATAGAGAGTGCAGGACAAGTGCCAAGGCATGGTCAGGTAGTTCCAGGGTTGAGTGACACTGATTCCTAAGTGCTAGGGCTGAGGCATGGTCAGGGAAGGTCCAGGGCTAAGTCAGGGTTACATCAAAGACAAGACCAAGGAAGGACCAGGCATATTCAGGGCCAGGGTACAACTAGGGCAGGGTCAGGCAGGGCAATGGAAGGGCTAGGCCATGGCAGGGCTAGATCAGCATTGGGACAGGGCAGAGCCAGGCCATGATAGCACAAGACAAAGGCAGGCATGGTTCAATGCAGAGCTAGAGTCCCCACCATGGCCAGAGAAGCTTGATGGAAAGGCCAGGTTTGGGACCAGGACCAGGAAAGGGCAATGTTAGTGTCAAAGCAATGAGCAGGGCCAGGACCATGACAGGATCAGCAACAGGGCTAGGGCCAGGAAAGTGACAGGGCCAGGGTGGGGGCTAGGGCCAGAACAGTGAATCAGATTAGGGCCCGGCAAATAAGAGCCAGGACAGAGTTAGGGCAAGACCATGACCAGGTCTAGGACAAGGCTGAGGCAGGGGCATGGCAGGGCCAGCACCATGGCAGGACTAGGGTCAGGAGCAGGGGTCAGGGTTGGGGCCATGTCTGGTTTAGTGACAGGCTAAGGATCAAGGCAGGACAGGGCAAAGGACCAAGACAAGGACTATGGCAAGGTCAGGGTCCAGATAGCACAGGACCAGAGCCAAGACTGGGCCAGGGCAGGGTCAGAGCAAGGGTAGGGCTAGAGAGAAGTCAGGACCAGGGATAATCCAGAGCAAGGGCAGGGATAGGGCAGAACCAGAACCAGGACAAGGCAAAGGCAGGGAAAGAGCAGGCCAAGGCCAGTTTAGGGCCATGGCAGGGCTAGGATATCACAGGGCATGGACAAAACAGGGCAGGGCCATAGCAGGGTCAGGACTAGGAACAGGGCCAGGATAAGCAGTGGGACAGGGTATGGTGGGGCCATTACAGGGCCAGGACAGAGGATGACAGGTTAGGGCCATGTCATGGAGAGGGTTGGCCCAGGGTCAACCTAGGGCAGGGCCAGGAAAAGGCTAGAGATAAGGCAGAGCTAAGGCCATGCCAAGGCATAAAGGGCCAGTAAAGGGTCAATGCAGGGTAAGGGCAAGGACAGGGCATGGAAGGGCACAGAAGAGCAAGGGGAGATCCAGGTCAGGGGCAAGACAGGGCAGGGTCAGAG
Organism: Cacajao melanocephalus; assembly: GCA_963573385.1. Lineage (NCBI taxonomy): Eukaryota > Metazoa > Chordata > Mammalia > Primates > Pitheciidae > Cacajao > Cacajao melanocephalus. The sequence goes on along the minus strand of CAUYLG010011702.1, from coordinate 7,338 downwards.
TGTGGATAAAGGATGGGCTAGAGTCCTGGCTCTGGTCCTTCCTTGCCCTTCCCTGCCCTGGTATAGCTCTGGCCCTGCCAGTGGTCCTGCCACATTCCTGGCCCTGCCTCTACCCTTGTCCTGACTCTGACCCTCCATTGTCTTTTCATCCAGAGATATGGAAGGCCTAAATAAGGGTAGAGCCATGGCAAGGCAAGGCCTGATCCAGGTCATAGAGAGGACAGGGCAAAAGCCAACGCAGGGTCAGAGCACATCCAGGGAGGCACTAGATCCAGGGAGGGGCTAGGTTCTGCCTTGCAGGGTAAGACAAGCAGTGGCACTCCTGGGCCATGGCAGGGCCAGGAAAGGGCAGAACAGGCAGGGCCTTGATGGACCAGGGCAGAGACGGGTCAAGGCATGGCCAGGACAAATCAGGCCCAGGACATGTTGAAGTCCAGGTTAGGACCAGAACGGGACCAGGACCATGACCACTGGCAGGCCTGGTGCCATGGCAGGACCAGAGTCAGCAGGAGCAGCAGGGCCAGAATGAAAACAAGACCAGTGCAGGTCTAGGGAAGGGGCAGGGTAGCGCATGGCCAAGACAAGGCTGAGGCAAGGCCAGGGAAGTGGGTAGTGCAGTGCCCAGTCAGGGCTGGACCAGGGCAGGACTGGGGCTGGGTCATGGCCAGGAAAAAAACCAAGGGCAGGGTCACAGCCAGGGACATGACAGGACCAAGACAAGGGCCAGGAGAGGACCAGAAACAGGGCAAACCCAGGGCCAGGGCAGGTACGTGTCAGGGCCAGAAAAGGGCCAGGACGAGGTCATGGCCAGAGAAAGGCCAGGGAATAGGCAGGGCCGGGGGGGCAAGGCAAGGGCAGGGCCAGGTCGGAACTAGAGCCAGGGTGGACCAAAGGGAGGGCCAGCACGGCATAAGACCAGGGTAGGGAGGGCCGTGACAGACCAGGGTAGGGTAGGGACAAGGCAGAACCACAGCATGGCAGTGCCAGGGCAAGGCAGTGTCAGGTCGATTGCATGGACAGGGCAGAGACAGCATCATGCCACAGCCAGGACAGGTCCGGGGACAATGCAGGGCCAAGGAGGGCCTAGGGCAAAGGCAGGCATAGGGTGGGTCAAGTGCCAATGCCTGCCTGGTGCAGGACCAGGGAATTGCCAGGGACAATGTAGGGCCAGGTCAAGGTTGGGGCAGGGACAGGGACAGAGCAAGGGCAGGGCCAGGGAAGAACCAGGACCAGGACAAGGCAAAGGCTGGACCAGCGCAGAGCAGGGCGAAAGTAGTACAGAGAGTGGCCAAAAGCAGGGCAGGGCCATAGCAGGGACAGTACTAGGAAAGGGCCAGGGCAAACACTGGGCCAGGTGCATTTCAGGGCCAGGGCAGAGGAGGGCAGGGCAGGGCCAGTACTTGCCACTAACAGAGTAGACTCAGAGTCAGTCTAGTTAAGGGCCAGGGCAAGGCTGGGGAGAAGGCAGGGCCAGGGTCAAGCCAGAGCCAGGGTAGAGCAGGATCAGTGCATGGCCAGTGCAGAGCGAGAGCGAGACCAGGGCACGGAAGGAAATGACAACAGAGGGTCAGGGTCAGGACAAGGGTAAGGGCAGGGCCAGGAATGTGGCAGGACCACTGGCAGAGCCAGAGCTATACCAGGGCAGGGAAGGGCAAGGAAGGACCAGAGCCAGTTCATAGGGCAGAGCAAGAGCCAAGGCAGGGCCAGGTAGTGCCATGGCTGAGTGACAGTGAGCCCTGAGTGCAAGGGCTGAGGCAGGGTCAAGGAAGGTTCAGGGCTGAATCAGGTTAGATCCCAGAGAGGACCAGGGCACAACCAGGGAGGGGTCAGGGCCAGGGGACAACCAGGGCAGGGTTGGGCAGGGCAATCGGAGGACCAGGCTGTGGCAGAGTCAGATCAGCACCATGACAAGGCAGAGCCAGTCAAGGATAGCACAGGGCAAAGGAGGGCAGATACAATGCAGGACCAGGGTCCAGAGTAGGGCCAGAGAAGTGCCAGGGCAGGGATGGGGAAAGAGCAATGTCAGGATCAAGGCAAAGAGCAGGGCCAGTCAGGGCCATGGCATGGCCAGCAACAGGGATAGGGGCAGGACGGTGACAGAGCCAGGGTAGGGGTTAGGGCCAGAACAGTGTACCAAGACATGGCGTGGGCAAATCAGATTCAGGACGGGGTCAGAGTCATGACCAGGCCTGGATCAGGGTAAGGCTTTAAGCGGAGAAAGTTTAGGGCCAGGGTCCATGCCAGGGCCAGGGCAGAAGCAGGGCCGAGGCAATGGCAGGGCTGGGGCCAGATCTGGGCAAGGGACAGTGATGGCCAAGGGCAGGCAGTGCCAGGGCAATGGGGTTAAATCAGGACCAGGTTGAGGTCAGGGCCAGGCCAGGACTAGGATGGCGCAGGGACAGGGCCAGGTCAGAACCAACACAGGGACAGCGGCTGGGCCAGGGACAAGCCACAGTAAGAGCAGTGCCATGGCAGAACCAGAACCTGGACAAAGCAAAGGTAGGGACAAGACAAGGCAAGACTTTGTTAGGGCCAGGGTCAGAGCAGAGCAGAGTTACTATAGCACAGGGCATGGCCAAAAAAGGAGTCATAGCAGGGGCAGGACTAGGAACAGGGCCAGGGCAAGCACTGGGCCAGGGTATTGGGGAGGCAGTACTGGTCCAGGATAGGGTATGGCAGGGCAGGGCCTGAGCCATGTCATGAAAAGGGTAGGCCCAGGGTCAGCCAAGGGAATAGTTAGGGCCAGCGCAAGGCCAGGGAGAAGTCAGGGCCAGGGCCAAGGTCATGCCAAGGCAGAGAGGGCCAGTGCAGGGCCAGTGCAGGGTGAGGGCAAGGCAAGGGAACGGTAGGGCAGAAAAGAGCACGAGAAGGTCCAGCGCAGGGACGGGACCCAGGCCAGGGCAAGATCAGGATATGGGCAGGGCTAGGGCCAGAGATATGGTATGGATGAACCAGGGCAGGGAGATGGCAGGGTAGGGAAAATCAGAACCAGAGCCAGGGCAAAAGCCAAGGCACAATCAGGGCAGGTCAAAGGAGGGGCTAGGGCTGAGCTGGACCAGGGCACAACCAGTGCATGGTGACACAGGGCAACGGCATGACTGTGTCATGGGAATGCCAGGAAAGGGTAGAACAGGCAGGACCTTGGTGGGGTCAGGGTAGGGATATGCCAAGGCAGAATTGGGACAGATCAGGCTCAGAACATGTCCAAATCCAGGTCAGGGTCAGGACAGGACCAGGCCCATGAGCACTGGCAGACCTGGGGCCATGGCAGGACCAGAGTGGGATTGAGGGGCAGGGACAGAGCCAAGACAGAGCCAGCGCAGGTCCAGGACTGGGGCAGGTAGGTCATGGCCAACACAGGGTCAGGCTGGAGCCAGGGCAGGACCAGGACAGACCATGTAATGGTAAAGTATGTCCAGGGCAGGACATTGCAGGGCCAGGTCCAAGCCAGAGCAGGTTCAGGGCAGGACCAGGCCGAATGCCAAGGCCACACTCAGAGCAGATCCAAGGCAGAGGCAGAGCCAGGGAATGGCAGGGCCATCATCTAAGAGGGCCAAGGAAAGGCCACGGTAGGTAGGGGTTAGGGCAGGGCCAGAGCCAAGTCAATGTCAGGGCCAGAACAGGAGCAGTAGCAGGGTGAGCCCAGAGCCAGGACAAGACTAGGGCCAAGTCAGGGTCAGGACAATGGCAGGATGAATGGCGGTGTGAGGGGCATGGCCAAGTTGGGGCCAGGACAGGGCCAGGTCCAGGTCAGAGCCTTGGCATGGATGGTGTAGGGCAGGGCCCAGTCAGGGCTGGGCCATGGCAGGAAAAGAACCAGGACAGGGCAAGATCCAGGGCGGGACTGGGGCTGGGTCATGGCCAGGGAGAAACCAGGGGTAGGTTTTTCCACAGCCATGGACGTGACAAGGCCAGGGCCAGAAATATGGCAGGGCCAGGACTTGGGACACGGCAAGATCAGGACCAGCACAAAGCTAGGGCAGGGTAGGGTTAGGGTAGCACAGAGCCAAAGCAGGACAGGGCCAGTAGAGAGTAGATTAAGGACCACGGGATGGCAGGGCAGGAGAAGGGAATACCAGGGTAGGGACATGGACTGGGCAGAGCACACAAGGCAGGTTTAAAAAGGGGCCAGGGCAAAGACATGGGCAAGGCCAGAGAAGGGCCAGGGAAAAGGCAGGGCCAGGGAGAGGCCAAGGCAAGGTCTGGGCCAGGTCAGAATCAGAACCAGGGCAGACCAAAGGGAGTATCAGCACAGGGCAAGATCAGGGTAGGGTCAGGGCAAGGTGAGGGATGAGGCAGGACTAGGATAGCACAGGGCCAAGGCATGAGTGGGGAAAGGCAGGGCCAGGGCAGAACCATTGCATGGCAGGACCAGGGAAGGGCAGGGTCAGCGCCGTGCCATAGCTGGGGTAGGTCTAGGGACAATGCAGGGCCAAGGAGAGGCCAGGGGAAAGGCAGGCATAGGGTGGATCCAATGCCAAGGCATGGCCGATGTGGGGCCTGGGCGTTGCCAGGGCCAGTGTAGGACCAGGTCAAGGATGGGTCAGGGACAAGGCCAGAGCTAGGGTAGGCCTAGAGAGGGTCCAGGGCAAGGGCAAGACCAGGACATAACCAGGACCAAGATAAGGCAAAGGCAGGGCCAGAGCAGGTTTCGGCCAGCATAGGGTCAGAGCAGAGCAGCTAAAGTAGCAACTAAGGTAGCACAGGGTATGGATAGAAGCAGGGGAGGTCCATAGCAGGGGCAAGACAAACACTGGGCCCAGTGCATGGCAGGGCCAGGGCAGAAGAGGGCAGGACCATGACCATGATATGGACAGAATAGACCTGGGATCAGCCCAGGGAAGGGTCAGGGCAAAGCCTGGGAGAAGGTGGCAGGGCTCAGGGTGGGATCAGTGCAAGGACAATGCAGGGTGAGGGCAAGGCCTGGGCACAAAACCGCAGGGCAGTGGTGGGTCAGGACCAGAACAAGGGTAGGACCAGAGCCAGGATTATTGCAGGACCAGAGCCAGGGCTGTGGTAGGGCAGTGCAAGGGCAGGGTAGGACCAGAACCAGGCCATAGAGTGGGCAGAACAATGCCAAGGCAAGGCCAGGTAGTGCCAGGGCTGTGAGTCAGGGTTAGATCCATGACAGGGCCAGGGGAGGACCAAGGAGAGATCAGAGCCTGGACAGGGCACAACCAGGGCAGGGTGGGCAGGGCTGTGGAAGGACCATGTCATGGCAAGGCCGGGTCAGCACCAAGATAGGGCAGTACCAGGCCAGGATAGCACAGAGCAAAGGCTGGACAGTTCCAATGCAGGGGCACAGTCTAGACAGGGCCAGAGAAGCGCCAGGCTAGGGCCAGGACCAGGACCAGGAAAAGGAAATGTCAGGATCAAGGCAAAGACAGTAAGACCAGGGCCAGGGTTGTGGTAGGACCAGCAACAGGACTCGGGCCAGGACAGTGACGGGTCCAAGGTCAGGGCTAGGAGCAGAACAGCGTAACAGGGTAGGTCCTGGGAAATCAGAGCCAGGACAGGGTCAGAGCCAGGGCCAGGCCAGGGTCAGGAGAAGGCCTTAATCAGGGAAAGGTGAGGGCCAGGGCAGCATCAGGGTCATGGCCAGGTCTAGCCCAAGGCTGGGCCATGGCCTTGACAGAGACAGGGCCATGGAAGGATGAGGGTCAGGAGCAGGGACAGTGGTGGGCCAAGGTGAGGGGTGGGGCCAGGTCTGGGCTAGGGACAGGGTAATGGCTGGGCAGGGCCAGGGAAAAGGGTCAAGACTAGGATCAGGGTCAGGTCAGGGCTAGGGCAGGACTAGGATAGCACAGGGTCAGGACCAAACCAGGTCCAACGCAGGACCAAAGGCCAGGCAAAGGCAAAGGCTGGGCCAGGGACAGGGCTAGAGCAAAGGCAGGGCCAGGGCAGAACCAGAACCGGGACAAAGCAAAGGCAGGTGTAATCCCAGCTACTTGGGAGGCTCAGGCAGGAGAATTGCTTAAACCTGGGAGGCGGAGGTTGCAGTGAGCCAAGGTCACCACTGCATTCCAGCCTGGGTGACAGTGCAAAACTTCATCTAGACAAAATTATTGATCAGAAAGAAAAAATTTAGAAAATTCTCACACTATCCATATTGAAATGAATGAGAAAAGCCTTCTTAGGGAAACACAAAGGTGAATCGAAATAACTGTTTGATAAGGAGATGAGTCAGCCAGCTAAGACAACCTCTTAACACACTTTTCTCAGGATGCAGATGAGGAATGTTCCTCATCAAAAGTTGGAATAACCCAGATGAAGGAACTCCTGGAATTCAGATAATGGACTGCAATTCAGACAATACTAGAAATGTTGATGGGCTATTCTTAATCAAATGTTATGTATTTAAGTTTGTCATACTCTTCAAAATATGAATTTCTTGAACTCCTAAATCTATAACATCTGAGAATGATAACATCTAATCTTACATAAGCATGTTAGAATACGCTGTAAAGGCACTAAAAACTGATTGAAAATCATGTTTTTTTCTGTGATATTTTGAGATTTTAGAGTCACAATTAGAGAGCTTTTTTCTTCTTTAGAGACTGAGACATTTAAAAGTAAAGACTGAATATTATTTTTTAATTTTTTCTTTATTTTTTATTTTATTTTTGAAAGAAAGAAAAAGAGAGGAAAGAAAGTGAGAGTGAAAGAAAAAAAGAAAAAGAATGTAAGAGAAAAAGAAAGAGGAAGAGAAAGAGGGAGAGAGAACGGGATTCTTGTTCTATTGCCCAGGCTAGAATGCAGTCTGAAAATGGGTATTAAAAATCTCCTTTATGCCAATAATTGTGCTTAACAATGGAGACAGGAAGGAATAAGAGATGAAAATAACAAACAAGCAGCCAACCAATATTTTATTTAAAGCTGTGAAATGCTATGCAATTGCTGAGGAATGATTTACTTCCAATTATGTGGTCACTTTTAAAATAGGTGTAATGTGATACTGAGAAAAATGTATGTTTTCTGGATTTGGGGTGGAGAGTTCTGTAAATATTTGTTAAGTTTACTTGTTCCAGGTCTGAGTTCAAGTCCTGGATATCCTTGGTAATTTTCTATCTCATTGATCTGTCTAATATTGACAGTATAATGTTAAAGTCTCCCAATATTATTGTGTGCTAGTCTAAGTCTCTTTGTAAGTCATTAAGAACCTGCCTTATGTATCTGGGTATTCCTGTATTGGGTGCCTATATATTTAGGATCATTAGCTCTTCTTGTTGCATTGATCCTTTCACCACCATGTAATGTCTCTCTTTGTTTCTTATGGTCTTTGTTGCTTTAAAGTCTGTTTTATCAGAGATGAAAATTGCAGCTTCTGTTTTGTTTTTT